>OY757937.1:69121880-69188859 GCA_963585895.1 Sepioteuthis lessoniana
ACTTTTCTTAGAAATCGGTTCCCCTACGTTAAAAAATGGTTCGTTTTATGTGCAATTTCTTCTTCAGTACGAAAAAATGTCAAATGATTTATCTCTAATTAAAATTTTCTTTACATACATCAGACTGTAATTCTGCAAAAAGATTTTTTATCTTTCTACTCACGTCTGTATATATCAGTCCGTTCTTTCCAATCTATCTATCTATCTATCTATCTAGATAGATAGATAGATAGATAGATAGATAGATCTCTTATCATTTTTACAACTGTTAACTCTCTTGTAAAAAAATATCAGCCACTATCGCCACAGTTAGAAATTAGTTCAGTTTGCTCCTGTAATATGAATTACAAAGAATCGTCACAAGAGGTTGATCCAATGGCATTCGTATGAGATCAAGTGACAACAACTCTGCATGCAAGTTATTTTGTCTGTGTTACTCGTTGACTTTTCACACCGTTTGAGTCTGGTGGCTCTCCCTGGGTATCTTCTTTTGTTTAATGGCATATCAACCTTCGTGGGTTAATTAATGCCAAAATCATCTTTCTAGAACAGTTCTGGTACTATTGAACCCATAACTGGGGATTTTAAACAGAATTTGTATGTGTCTTAAGTCCGAAAGTGAACATAATAGCACGACGTAAGTTTGAACATGCTTACTACAATGTCGCTGTCATGTACTTTAGCCATTACGTCACAGAGACTCCATTGCTCTTACTAAGAATTATCATCAGGATTATTATTATTATTATTATTATTATTGTATTCGTTTATTATTGCATTAGTGACAGGTGTCCGTCACTGGAAATTAAGTGAAAGCAAGTTTCCAGAATAGTTTAGGATTCTCTTTAGTATTCTAGCCGATTGTTACATGGTCTCGATTATTCTCAGAATGTCTTGCTTGTCTCTTAAGACTGAGCCCAGAAATCCGACAATGAGTGGCACTACTGTCACCTTCATGTTCCACAATTTTTTTCAGTTCACATACAAGGTCAATATACTTATCTCGCTTTTTCGCTTACTATAAGTTTTACTCTGTGGTTTGTCGGAACAGTGAAGCCGACTACCTCACCCTTTTTTTCGACTTGCTCACGACAACTAGACATAGTCTTCCGGCCAGGAGTAAGTCATCTGTTTCTATCACCAAGTCTCAGAAAATATTATGTGTTGTAATCTCTCGGATAGATTTGGTTTCTGAATATATCTTTGGTCGGTATGGTCGAAATGCAGTCGCTTGCACAGTTCCTTATGGATCTCTCTTCCTTCTCACTCAAACTAATTTTCTGCATTCGCTTATTATTTGGTTGATTGTCTGCCTTTATCTCCACATAGTGTACATTTTTTATTCTCCTAACGTGCTTGACAGCGACATCGTAGTAAGATAGTTGTTCTTGGCTGCTAATTAGAACAGCTTCACTATTGAGGTTTCCTCACGCAGTTCCTTAAAATTGTCTTTTGAAATGCCTAGAGAGTAAAACCTCCTCTTACTTGTGGATTCTAGTTTTTGTTTCCTAATTCTTTGCTTGTCCTCCCGGGAGTCCTATTGCAGTATTTTATTTTTATGATTTACTTTTCCTTACTCTATCTTGAGTAATTATACACAGTGAGTTTTCATACCGATAGGAGTTCATTATCTTCTATGATTTCCAAATGACAGCACGTCACCACAGGTATCTTAGGATTCTTATCAATACTTTAGTCCATCTCTACAGCACTGAAGGCTGGATGGTCTCATTTTTTCCACGAATATCCAATCATCCCAGAGTTTTTTCCAGTTTTTTTTTTTTTTGTGTTTTTTTTTTTTTTGCAATTGTTCCATGATTGATATTATCGTCATCTTCATGTTTTACAGTTTGTTCTTTTTTTTTTTCTTTTTTCTGTCCTCTGGAAAGGTTTAGGTATTTATCTAGTTTTCGATTTCTTTTGACTTCATCTGTGGTTCGCTGAAACAGTCAACTAAGATATGTTCTTCTTTTTAAGGTCTGATCTTTTGCTCTAGATTAGGTGATCCATTTTTATCTCAAAATTTCAAATCCCTTAATAGATTCTGATCCCAGTATCCATATCATTTACTTGTTGTGTTTTCACACAAATTGTATCTAACTGCTTCAATCAGTATTTAATGACGTCATGCATCTTCAATATCCCGGCACTTTCCTCAGGATTCTAGTTGATATTAACAAATACTGTCGTTGGGAGGGTATCAATTTTTACTAAAATTTCCTATTATTCTAATTGTTTAAAAGATCTGGTTTGTTGAATATTATCGGCACTACTGTAATCCTTTTATCCTATTATTCTTTGGCAAACTCAAGATATGTTCCCACCTTTTCAATATATTTTGATTTCATTCTTTGGCCTGATGGAACAGCTGCATTCTCCTATCTGGGATTTTTTCTCTTTTTTTTTTTACTTTTCTTTTCTTTTTTTCCATAACGGTTTCATGATACGTTTGAATGTTAAAGTATTATTATTGTTGTTATTGCTAACTGAAAACCCTCCCTACCGTAAAATAACAACGAATCTTTCTCTCTCTCTCTCTCCCTCTCTCTCTCTCTCTCTCTCTCGCTCTAACAATTGTTTCAATAAAAACAGACATAACTCTAAATAATGTTTTTGTTTGGTTTAGTTTGGTTGGGTTGGGTGGGGTTGGGTTTTACGCCATATCAACCACTTCAGGTTATTTAATACCAAATCCACTTTACACACACACGTACACGCATACACACGCACACACACACACACACATATATATATATATATATATAAGTAAAGTTGGCGACCGTAGTCGAGGGCGATCAGAAGGCTCCCTTTTCAATAGCTACTACACCGAGGTGTAGGGGAGAGCGCTACTCCTTTCCCTGGATTGCACCACTTTACCTTTGATACATACCTTTCAGTGCTGAGTGTTAAGCAAGGAGGTATCAGTACCATTTTTAACGTCTTTGATATGACGCAACCTGTGATTGAACCCAGGTATCCCGGACCATTAGTGAACACCCTACCCACCAATCAAATATATATATGATTTGTAAACACATTTTTTATATAACATTCTTAAACGAGCCTGAGCTCTTTTTTGCACACAGTTAAATGATTTCAAGTATATATAACAGTCACAATTTAATATCAGTGATTTGTTTGCACACAGTTTATTCTATTTGACTCATAGAAAGGACCCAATCAAGTACTACCACTCTGAGTTGACCAGGGAGCAATGGTAATGAAAGGGTACTCTGCATTCTCCAAATCTCTAAGGCTAGTGTCTCGCCATCAGATTGTTTAATGTCATATCTAGGACACTCGTTGGCGAGGGCGATCTTACCCCTCTGCAGAGATGCAATTGGTGTATTCCACAGCCCCAACCGACTGCACTTTATGTTTTTGTGACGAATCATGATTTAATAAATGTCGTTAAGAAATTTATGTTTCTGACGCCACCCTGTTTGTACAACTAAAAGTAAAGTTTTGATGTTCCAATGAGCAAGTGAGAGAGTTCATAGAGTATAAATCTCTTGAAAATAAGGGTTATTATAACTTGGATATTTCAGGCGAGATGTTGATTTGATACGGTCAAATTAAAAGATAAAAATTCTGTATCGCTAAACTGATCAGAACAAAATAAAGACTCAATTCAACATTAACTCGAACCGCTCGCTAAAAAGTTTAAAACAAGTTTTATAACTTCGAAAACTTAAAAATATTCTCTGGATCCCATTGGAAATCAAGCGGTTAAAGTTCTCGTCGTCCTCTAGTTTGACAATGGCAAACAGACTGCCACAACAGATATTAGTCGTTTACTTCTGTGAGTTTTTCACATTAGTTTTAACCGAAAGTTTTTAAAAAGTGGTTTGAATGACAACAAGTCTCCTCGCGTCTCCAAGACTCTTAATATTCTAGCTGATATTAACAGTGCTGTGTTCTTGATGGTCTCAGTTCTTCATCTGGTCTTCACTTACCCCAGTCTCTTTTCCAGAACTAAGGCTACCATACCAACGGCTTCACCTACAATTACTATCACTCTTACCTTCATGTTCGACAACCTTTTCAGCTCTTTAGCAAGATCTGGGTATTTCTCCATCTTTTTGCATTGTTTTATTGTCTCTTTACCATAAAGATTTACCGCTGGAATGGCAAAATCCATTAATTGATAAGTTCTTTCTTTCTTGTGAATTAACTTTAGATCTTCTGGACAGGATTAGGTAATATGTTTTTATCTCATAATCCCTGATAATTTTATGCGTCTCATTTTCTATGACAAATTCTGGTTTATCCAAATACCATTTGATAATATGATCAATTCCCAGTAGATCACTTTTCCCTCTCAGGCATGTCTACTTTTGTATTATTTCTTTTTGGGACAAAGTGTATTGGGGAAGTGTAAAAATGACTGATAATTCCTAGCGTTTTCGACAAATCTATTTGAGTTATATATAAATATGTATATGTGCGTGCGTGCGTGCGTGCGTGAGAGAGAGAGAGAGAGAGAGAGAGAATGTTCTTTCATGCTTATCATAAAGTTTTAATTGGGAAACACAACCAGAACATTATGGGCATGTTCGAAAGAGATATTGCGTTTATATATATATATATATATATATATATATATATATATATATATATATACACCAGAGTAGTTCTGGGTTAATATATATTAACCCGGAACAACTCTTATGCCTACACGTATGAATCATTTTGCATAATATGCATGGACGCACCCTTGATGCATGTAAAGAAGAGAGGATCCTAAATCTCTCTGAGCGTGCATGGGTGCGTATATTATGCCTGTACGTGAAAATATATACAAGATAGATAGATAGATAGATAGGAATGAGTTTTGGATTGATAGATAGATAGATAGATAGATATTAACAGACTGAGATAGATAGATAGATAGATAGATAGATTGATTGATTGATTGATTGCAGCTTTTATTAATGTCAACTTCGTCTATAAGGATATATACTTCTAGTAATGAAACAATCAGCATTTTGAGTTCATGAATGTCATCATTTTTATTTTCAAAGCAAATTATTGAAACATTTGTCACAGTTTGGTTACACAATTACGTTAATATTTTTTGCAATCGTTCACTACCAAAATGCGTGACGTTTTCAAGATGGATTCCAAAACAACCTTCAAAAATTAAATAAAAAGTTATCAACAATTCAGTCAGGCATTGAAGCATTGTACTATTGCGGCTGGGTGAAGAGATTTCTGTATGTGGAGAGAAGATTTTGCCCAGGGGACTTAACGTTACACGGTTGAGACTTGGACGTTTGAGACGTCTGATTTTAATTTAAGATAAATTATCAGGATAAATTACTGCACGGTGAAGAAACAATCTACGATAATTTCGAAGAAGGGCAGTTTCGTTTTTCTTTTGAATCATTATTGACTATGTGAAAGGAGAGTTCGAAAAAATTGGTTGTTTTCTTCTTTCTTGGGTCTTTTAGAAGATGGTAACGATTTTAGTAAGAGTTATTTTCTTCCACTCCACTGACACTTCCAGGCTCTCTCAACTCAACAATTCTCTTCTTACTTCCAAACCTCAGGGATTCATTTGATTTCTTTGTTTAAAGACATATCAACCTTCATGGGTTATTTTATGCCAAACTCATAAGAGGGATAAGAGGATTTAGTACCTTTCCCAAGGGTATCAGTTCGAAAGTGAACGTCATATCTCGATTGGGATTCGAACTCGCTTACAACGAGGCCGCAGTCCAGTAATTTAGGCATTACGCCCCGAGTAACATCAAAGAATCAGCCCGAGTAACTTTTCAGACAGCAAATGTTTCGTTTCGTTTCGTTTTAAAGCACATCAACCATTTTAGGTTATTAATGCCAAATCCCTTTTTATACTTACAAACAGTTCTATTTCAAACAATTCAGTTTAGCATAAGTGTATAATTTCAATGTTAAAAAACAGTTCTATTTCAAACATTTCTGTTTAGCATAAGTACACAGTTAAGTTCTGTTTGACCCATTGATAGAACCCAATCAGGTCCTACCGCTCCGAGCTAGAGTGGACCTGGGAGCGATGGCAATGAAGGGGTACTCCGCATTCCCCAAATGGCAATGAAAGTGTGAATGTAAACTCTCAGAGCACCAGAATAGGAGCCTCACAAACAGATATAGAGAATGGAGAATTGAGAATTGAGTTATTTTGTGACAACTGTATGTACGTATTTTGTTTTTGTAAGTATTACTAGAACCTCACCGTCAGATTCTTTTGTGTCATATCTAGGACACTCGTTGGGTGGGGGCTACTCCTCTGCAGAGAAGCGGTCGGTGTCTTCTACAAGCTCAGCCGCCTGAGCAAACAGCAAATGTAATAACAAGTCTAATGTCCTTAATATTACGAGGGTGAATACAACTCAAAGTAGATTTTAATATCGGGACCCTTCCGAGTACCTAACTACTTGATTTACTATGCTTAACTTAGTCTAGCGCAAGGCCAGATGTAATGGGGCATCTTGTGAGAATCGAATTCACTTAGCGGACAAAAACAAAATACGTACATACTGTTGTCACAAAATTGCTCAATTCTCAATTCTCTATATCTGTTTGTGAGGCTCCTATTCCGTTGCTCAGAGAGTTTATACTCACACTTTCATTGCCATTACTCCCAGGTCCATTCTGAAACGAAGTGGTTGCTCCCATCTTTTAGTCAAATAGATCGACTTGAAATTTTAAATTCTTAAAACTATATTATAACTATATGCAAATTGTTTGTATTCAGACTAGTTTCTTTAAGTTACAATTATTTACAAAAGACTAATGATTTATTGCTTGAGACTATATTATTGCTTGAAATATTTGTATAATATAATTGTGTACCAATTATTAGCGTTAGACAGAAATACTTGAAACTATATAATTATTTGTATTAGATAGAAATACTTGAAACTATATAACCGCGTGAAAATTATTTGTTATTAGAAAAGTTCTTGAAACTATATACAAATGATCATTATTATTTGTTATTTGAAACAATATGTATAATTGCTAGCAAAAAAAAAAAAGAATTAAATGACCCAACAAGAGTTGTCATACCGTAAAACCAACCAACCAACTAGCCAATATTATCATCTCATGTAAATAAACCATGACCAACTTCTTCTTATAAGAATTTTGGTCTTCATGTGTATTATCAATCTATCTATCTTTCTCTATTTCTCGATGTCTGTCTGTCTCTGTCTCTGTCTCTCTCTCTCTCTCTCTTTTTCTCTCTCTCTCTCTCACTCTCTCTCTTTCTCTCTCTCTCACTCTCTCCCTTTCTCTCTCTCTCTCTCTCTCTCTCTATATATATATATATACATATGTTACAAAAATTCTCATCAAGTCTCTGCGTATACAACTGTAACCCAGTAAAAACGGCACATTATAGCGAGATTTTAATTCTCATTCAATTGCAAATTGGATTGAAAATTGCTCTATTCTGTATTTAAGATGCTCTAAGTTAAAGTAATTGCCGGTACAATCGACAACTGAGTGATAATTGCGTAAAGACAGCATTCGCGCTGAATGTTAATTTTTTTTTTTTTTTTTTTCAATCATCCAAACTTTCGATATGAACGGATATGAAATGCAACTTAAAACCCTCCACTGCTTCCAAAATAGAAGCCTTGTGGGTCATCAATGACCGCTTTTACAATAAGAATGCTGCGGGTCCACATGTCGCCTATATAAGACGCTTGCATGCATGAGTTGAAATAGAAATAGAGAGGATATTGTTGCTTGTCTGCTATGTCGTCATTAGTGAATGTTGCCTCTTAATCTTTAACATACAGCCAGATAAAAAGATGCGCATGCGTTCTTTGACGCGCGCAAACCTGACAACATACGACATCCAATAATAAATGTTTTTTTATTCAATTCGCTCATTCATAAAATCACCAATCATGTTGGATACTTAACAAAAAGGTGTAGATTTTATGAAGAAAAAAAATTATACATTGGAAAGACGCATAACAACACGTGTATTTATGGTATGGCACAAGTCTCCTATATGTAAAAAAGGGTTAACCTTCTTGTGTGGGTAAGATTGATTGACTGATTGATTGATTGATTGGTTGGTTTTAACGGTATGCCAACAAGTCTAGGGTTATTTTATGCCTCGATGTTAGGAAATCACATTCGTTGAACAGTTATATTTACATTTTTTTGTATTGTTGTTGTTTCTCAATCCTTTTTTTTTTTTTTTTGCACATGTTCTTATCGAATGCGACTAATTTTTAAGTAAATCTACTTGACCCATAAATGAAACACAAACAGGTACTACCACTCCAGGTCAGAGTGGACCTGGAAGTAATGATAATAAAAGAGTACTTCACACTTCCTAGGTTTCCAGAATTTGAGCCTCGCCATCAGATCCAGTTTTGTGTCTTACTTTGGACATGCCTTTGTGGTGGTCTTACCCACCTTTGCACACAGCGTATTCTTATGCCCCGTTAAAAGAAAGAAAAAAGAATTTATTATCAATTGAATACAAAATTTAAGACAAGCGTGATGTAACCTGAAAAGGTACTTTTCCGATCAACTCACCAATAAACAAAACGAAGAAAAAAAAATGGAAGCATAATTAGAATTTTAAAAAAACAATTAACTTTATTATACGATTGGTTTAATAAATAAGATATTCGTTCGAAAGAATTTCTACACGCTCAAGACAGGGATACACAATGGTGTATCCATGTATACAAATTGCATACTTCTGTCTTGATCACAGGTGACAATAAATACGTTAATTGCATATGCACAGAACGGTCACTGTTATCACCAACATACAAACGCACATACACACAAACATACACACAAACATGCACACGCACTTACACATGCACATACACACGCACATACACAGAAACATACACATGCGCATACACACGCAGATACACACAAACATACACATGCGCATACACACGCAGATACACATGCACATACATACGCATATACACACAAACATACACAAAATAAAAGAAGCACTCTTTTGGCACATACGTGCACATTTAATCTCTGCATGTGCATAATTACTATATTTTCAAAACTACTGCATCCATTTATATACTATAAAAATTCTCTTTGGAAGAGACCAAGCAAAAACGGCGCCTCAGACCGGAATTTGTATCAGAGCAATGCACTTAGAATTCTGTAACTTAGAAAATAAAACAAGTTTAATTCCAATTTGCAACAAAACGCTAATTTTGAGTTGCATGAATTCGCGCCGAAAGACATTTTTGTAATCATCAAAATTATTGAATATGACGGAAACAGCTACGAAATGTTAATAAGAATTCTTCACTTCTTTCAAGATAGAAGCATCAATATAATCATGGAGCTTTGTTTCGTAGTATGCTATATACGCGGCGAATGCATATAAAACATATGACCTCGTTGGTTTTGTTTGGTTTCTTTATTTAATGGCATATCAACCTTCATGAGTTATTCAAAGCCAAAGCTATCCTTGTAGAAGAACAGTAGTGGGACTATTTAACCCATAGCTGGGAGATAAGGTTTGGTTTGGTTTCTTTGTTTAATGGCATATCAATCTTCATGGGTTATTTAATCCTAAAGCCACCTTTGCGGAAGAACTGTAGTGGTTCTATTTAACCCATAGCTGGTGGATATGGGAGCGGGTCATACCTTTCCAAAGGTATTAATTTAAAAGTGAATGTAATAGGGCGACTGGAGTTCGAACTTACTACCAACAGTACTGCTGTCCAGCTCGTTAACAACTACGTCACAGGGGACTCTTCCATTTAATTTCGAGAACTCACATATAAATTCAACATATGTGTTGCTATATACAAACATATAGAGACAAGTTTGAGAGCTAATATATCAAACTATTACAGACTAGTTAGATTCTCACTGGATGCCTCATTTTTTGGCCTTCTACCAGACTAAGCCAAGGTTAATAGATTATAACACATACTAACAAATACACGCATGCTCGTCGGTTCGTTTCGGAAAATTCCCACAACTCTAGGTTTGTGCCAAACTTAGCTTTGTTAGTTAATAATACATGAGCATAGTAATGAGCTCAAAAATACCCACACACAAGTCGTTGACAGTGAGTTCACTTCTCGAGAAAGTGTTTCGTGAATATGACCTTGTAAGAAATCTGGCGTAGTTTAATGACTGATATCAACCCTCGATAAATGGCGGGAAAATATACACGTTTATAAAACACATTGACACGCAATCGAGACTTTGTGCAAAAAAAAGTATTTACTGTATTGCCTCTAAATAAGTACACCCAGAACAATTTTTATAAAAAGTTAATTTTCTTTTAAAAATTCTGTTTAAAAGAATATTAACCAGGATTCTTATTTCTTGTGGAACATTATCCACGGATATTATTGGATATTATTTAATACTATATTCTACCACATTAAAAATCTCTTACTAGAAATACAATTACAACACCCATATAATAAAAAATAAAATTGTAAAAAATATATGTAAGGGGTCTATTTATTTTTAGACTGCCTCATATTTTGCAATATAGTTTCAATGCGGGAGGATTTGGCTATAAATAATACCTAATAATATCCGTTTTGATTGTCTAATTGTAAAATCTTGATATATTTAGTTTAGAAGATACCAGATTTTTTTAAGGTATTTTGGGGTTTGTTTTGCTTTGTTTTGTTTTGTTATTAATATTATCTATTTATGTGCCCGGCACAAAAAACCTTAAACGAATAAGTACTAAAATATGCGTCTAATGAAAAATATTGAGCTGAGCAGAAGTAATGGGGCACTCAATAAGGCTATAAAATTACTGACTGTCTTATTATATCTCTCGGGTCCGGTAAAGTAAGTGAAAGTACGCATGGATTCTGATTATTGTTAAACAACGTAAAATGTACACAGAACTGTCACAAAATACGTAACGAAGTTGACACATATGCGTCTCTCTCAAGCGATAAAAGATTTTCATTATGCATAGAAGCGCGCTTAAATTCACTCAATAGCATGCACGACTACAGCTAACCATCTATCTATCTATCTATCTATCTATCTATCTCACGCATCTGGTAATGTTTATACGAGACGCATCTGTACGTAGAGATTTGCTAATTACACATGTATAGAAACTAACCTTAATAGGATCGGTCGTATGGCTTTTCGTCCTTTTTTAAGAGCTCAACATTCACAATTCTCTTAAACCCTCTCTTTCCCTCTTGCCTCTCTCTCTCTCTCTCTCTCTCTCTCTCTCTCTCTCTCTCTCTCTCTCTCTCACTTACACCCCAAGGCACAAATGTCTCTACATCGTAAAGTTTTCCATTTACTTAGCTAGGTACATATGTTACTACATGAACCAACTCAGTGTCATCTTTTTACTCTCTCTCTCTCTCTCTCTCTCTCTCTTTCCTCCTACTCTCTTCGTCTTCCATATTCGTTCTTCTTCTCTTTTCCCTTTTTAATTCTCCCCCACCTCTCTCTTTTTTTTGGTGCGTGCATGCGTGCGTGTTACTTTGTTTTGTTGTCGTAGATTTTATTCACCACATGATTTTAGTGGGCGCGTGTGCACGCGCAACAAAAATAAACCAATAATTCAAGACGCTACTGTATACAAAGACTAGCACGCATGCGCGTATAGGAGTTAGTGACTCTGATACACATCTCCCCCACCCACCCACAAACACACACACTAACTCTATCTCTCTCTCTCTCTCTCTCTCTCTCTCTCTCTCTCTCTGTTGTCTGTCTCCCTCTCCCTCTCTCTCCCTCTCTCTCTCTCTCTCAAGTTTCTTCTCTATAATTCCCATTCTTCTTACCTTTTCTCCACATTGTGCATCAACTCTTTCTTTCTTTCTTTCTTTCTTTCTTTCTCTTTGCTTCTCCTCATACTTACCTCTTTTCTCTACTTGAATTCCTTCTCTTTTCTTTCAATTTTTTACTTAATTCTTCAGTTCATCTTCCGTTGTACCTAGTGATACTACTTCCACCTCTCCCTCTCCTCTTCCTCCTTTTTCTTCTTCTTCTGTGACTGCTACTGTTGCTTCTCCATCTTTGTACGATACCTTTTTTCTACCTTCAACAATTTTGCTATTTTTTTACCAAAATGATAATAATAATAGTAATCTACTAATTGTAATTGGTGCTCTTGGTACAGTCACTAAAGGATTGGTACATGGACTGGAGGAGTTGGAAATAAGAGGACGAGTGGAGACCTTCCAAACTACAGCATTATTGAGATCTGCCAGAATACTGAGAATAGTCCTGGAGACTTGAGAAGATTTGTTGTCATTCAAACTCCTGTGAAAGACCACCAGCTAACGCTGATGTGAAAAACTCTCAAGAAATAATAATAATAATAATAATAATAATAATAATAAGAAGAAGAAGAAGAAGAAGAAGAAGAAGAAGAAGAAGAAGAAGAAGAACCCTGGTTATAAAAGAACTGGTAAACACATTAACAAGAAGTCCCAGCCAATATGAAATACAAAAAATTGCACTTTGTGAAACTGCTCAACTCCTAAGAAGAGTACTGTCAATGTGAATGAACAATATCACCAGAAAGAGGCAGCGACGAACACAAATAAAGATCCATGGAATGAGTATAAGAAACGGAAAGTAAAGCTGAATAATAATAATAATAATAATAATAATAATAATAATAATAATAATAATAATAATAATAATGCCGAATAGTGGACTTTGCCGTTCTGGCTGACCACAGGGTAAAACTGAAGGAAAGTGAAAAGAGAGATAAGTACCGAGACCTTGCTAGTGAGTGGAAAAAATTATGGAACAAGAAAGTGACGGTGATAGTAATTGTAATTGACGCGCTCGGCACATGTGAGTCTAGAAAGTATGATTGCAATAAATGATTAAAATAGAGAATATATAAAAATGAGATACTTTGAAAATTAAGGCATTCGAGTTTTGAAACCCAAAAACAGAAATTGAGATTAGACGTTGGTACGACTCTGTAACAGTGGGGTTACTGCAAAGGAGATGATACGTTAATAGACCTTTACGAGGTCTTCCTCTCTTCCTCGTATTTGCATCGGACTGCTAAAAAATTGTACCAGGGAATAAAGGCTTTCGTATCTGAACATGAGTTGCCTATTATCTTTAGATTTTAATATTCAAGCTGATATTAATAACGTTATAGAGAGAGAAACTGATTCTCTTAATAACAGCACAAAATAAGGCCACAAGGACCAATTATTTGAAGGTGAAAATTGATGATACGCACTAGAATAGCAAGTGTAGGCTATATGGTGACAAAGATAAAACGGTTAATAACATAACCGAAAGGGTGGGAAAAGTGATCCACTAGTAACTGTGCAAGAGATTTTATCATACCAACAAATGGTATTTGCACAACTAGAATCTACCGAAGAAAATAAGATGTATAAAATTCTCTGGGATTTTAAGGTACAAATGGATCACCTAATCTCAGCCAGGCGAACAGACCTAATATTGATAACCAAGAAATAAAAAACTTGTCGTCAATGGGATTTTGGCATTCTGGTGGACCACAGAGAAAAGAAAGCGAAACAATTTAGAAATACTTGGACCTTACTGAAGGATTTTTAAAATTATAGAACATAAAGGTGACAGTGTTACCAATCGTAGTTTTTGCACTTGAAATGGTCCTCAAAGTTTTGGAAAAAAAGACTGGAGGAATTGGAAATCAGATGAAGAATCAAGATAATCCAAACTACAGCATTGTTGAGATCGGCCAGAATACTGAGAAGAATCCTGGAGACTGGAGGAGATTTGTTGTTACTCAGATTCCAGTAAAAGATCACCAGCTAACGATGGTGGAAAAAATCCACAAGGAATAAAATAATAATGATAAAAATTGGGACCTTCTCAAAGAAATTTTGTTTAAATACTTTAGGACACAAAGGCAATAATTATATTAACAATAATCGAAACCTTGGGAACAATATAAAAAAAATCTGCAATATAGACAGAGTAAACTAGACAATCGGGGAAAAACTGAGACCATCCATCCTCAGATGTCGAGATTGACAAGAATACTGAGAAGAGTCCTGGAGAAATGACGGCCATCAATTTCTACGGGAGGGAAAACATGCATATCATTATTTTTGTGGTTATCATTATTCTATTTAATGAAATATTCTTTTTTTTTATGGTAATACAGTCAGACAACGATTTCACGTGGGTCTATTTATATTCTTGAAAGATTTTTCAAATATTTCATTTAAATCTCCATATGAAAGCATTTTCCTACAATGGATTCCCTGCGTTGTGTAATTGTTAAAAAGCAAAGCTAGCAGATCATTATTAATGATTTCGATCCTCACTAGGTGCCTTGGCCGCCTAGTATGGTGTAATGGTTTGCAAGCGAAGCTAGCAGATCATTATTAATGATTTCGATCCTCACTTGGTGCCTTGGCCGCCTAGTATGGTGTAATGGTTAGCAAGCAAAGCTAGCAGATCATTATTAATGAATTCGATTCTCACTAGGTGCCTTGGGCGCTTAACGTGGTGTAATCGTTAGCAAGCCAAGCTAACACATCATTATTAATGAATTCGATTCTCACTAAGTGCCTTGGCCGCCTCGCGTGGTGTAATGGTTAGAAAGCAAAGCTAGCAGATCATTATTAATGATTTCGATTCTCACTAAGTGCCTTGGCCGCCTCGCGTGGTGTAATGGTTAGAAAGCAAAGCTAGCAGATCATTATTAATGATTTCGATTCTCACTAAGTACCTTGGCTGCCTCGCGTGGTGTAATGATTAGAAAGCTAGACAGGTAGACTTTTCTTACTGACTTCTAGTCTCATTGGGTGTCTTATAATTCCTGCCTCGTGCCACAACTAAGCAAAGCCAACGAAATAATTATATTTCTCGCCTCGTCTTAAGTTCGGTTAATGATGTCACTTGTACACAAAGTAAACAAATATTTTTTACTGTTTTTTTTTTTTTTTCAATCACTCAATGACAAAATATTGTTATTGTTTTGCTTTGGAGTTGGTTCGTTTGTTTGTTTGTTTGTTTTTTTGTTATTTTTTGTTTCCTCTTTGTTTTATTGTTTTTGTTTTTGTTTTTGTTTTTTGTTTGTTTGGGTTTTTTTTTTTTCTTTGACCATTTAAGGATATTGGTGACGTTGTAAACCTTTTTATTTTAGTTTTTGTTTAAAGCACATTTATAACTATCAATACAATGAAATCAATGATTGTAACGTAATGAAATATGCTAATTATAATTCAATAACTATTTGGTGCTCAGAAGGATACCACAAGCATCGTTTCATGATTGTTTCCCATTCACCAGGTTCCAATACAAACATCAGCGTATCTATTGATATACTAACACTGAATTCACGGAAAGAAAAAGACGAGATAAACTCATGAGAATTTTTAAGGATATATATATATATATATATATATAACAAATGTTACAGTAATAAGCAGCGTGTCCTAAAAAATGGATATATTCTTTCAAAAATAGAGTATGAAAGGAGGTAGAAATAAAGGGTATATATAAATGTCTTACTTTCTCTGATGGTTTTCTTGGCGACGTGAAATAAAGTACCTCATCGGAAATGGAAACAATGTCTCCATTCTGTTCAACGAACAGAAACAAAAATCATGTTCATCACGCTTCTCGAGCTCAGGGCTGAAAACAGTAAGATCTTAACCGTTCCAAAAACTAAAACAAAAAGAAAAAGAATTACGGGTCTAAATTCTTACGTGACCAGTGAACGCATGACATGGGAAGCCCTCCCCTCCCCCAAGATTTACGGCAGACAGTTATTCTTGTCTCCATACAGCTGTTTGTATGCACCCTGTGGGCAAGCAAGCCTGGGCATTGAAAATTAGTCGAGGAGAGTAACATGAGGGTGAACAATGTATAAATTATACAGACCTTTGAGGTTAACAAAGTTCACCACGTGTCAAATTAGGGTTAAACTATTATTTGCATTGAATTAGCCGGGCATGATGATTTTTTTTTATAAAACTGATTCTTCAAGAGTAAGAACTCAAAAAAAAATAACTGTTCATTTTTGCCCGCGAAAAAGAAATAACGCTTACGTTATTAATGCAGAAGTATTATCAACATAAATCTGCTCTTTTTTAATATTTTCCTTTTTCTCTTGTGTGTGTGTGTGTGTGTGTGTGTGTGTGAATTTACTCATCAACCTTTCAGTTTTGGTTACCGTATTTGCGATGTACAAGTCAATCTGAACTATAAGTTGACGTCGAGATTTTCGGTGGCCCAGTCGGTTAGGACCGCAAACGAGTGTGTTCAGCCCAGTCGACTGGGGCTATAGAATACATCGACTGCATCTCTGCAAAGGGGTAAGACTCCCCTAACGAGTGCCTGGGTATGACACTAAACAATCTGATGGTGAGGTTCCAGCAATTCTGAAACTTTGGGGAATGCGGAATAGTCCTTTATTGCTATCGCTCCCACGTCCACTCTGACCCGGAGTGGTAGCCCCATATAGGGTCCTATCTATGGATCAAATAGAACTGTTTGACATTCAAGCTGAATGCAAAAAAATGACTTATACTAAACTGAATTGTTAGAAATAGAAATGTTTGATCATTTAACTGCGTGTAAACAAATTACTGATATTTGGTTAAATTGTTAGTGATACATAGCAAAACTTGGAACCATTTAACTTTGTTGACCTATGCTAAATTGAATTGTTAGAAATAGAACTGTTTTGTCATTTAACTGCGTGTGTCTACAAAATGTGTTTACAAATTATATATTCGATGTGTGTATAAACAGGATTTGGCATTAAATAACCAACAAGGGTTGATATGCCATAAAACCAAACCAAACATACATATTTCGCTGAAAACTCTTGATTAGACTTATACCTGCCGTATAGGCTGATTCCCTCTCCAAATATACTGTAAGCAAATGTGTATGTAATTCATCTCTGAAATCAGAATTACATAAACCATATATGAAACACGCAAATCTTTGGCATTTGATCTTTTATTCATATACATTTAGAATCTATTGGTCTATCATGAAATTGCTCAGATAAACAACACACCGTAGTTGTCTGTGTGGCCGCCTTGGTGCTGTAATATTCCGGTTAGTCGTAGCAATCAATCCATCAGCCGTTGAAAACGGTGTGTGATATAGCGTTAATGTAATACTTAATTTGCATTATATTTTTATCGTTTCCTATTAATCGTTAAGTTAATTTGTTATGCATGTTCATCAAACACGAGTTTAAGTTGGCAATGTTTGTGGCAGTCTGTTAGAGTTACGATAAGAGGTGTAAATGGATAGTTGGTAAAGATTAGGACTTTAGCCCTGTCGTATAAGTCGACCCTTACTTTTTGTAGAGATTATTTAAATTTAAAAAGTCGAATTGTCCGCAGCAATTTACCGTACATTTTCTTCTCGGTACGGATATTGCAGATAGATAGATAGATAGATAGATTTTAACAGCACGTCAATCCATTTGGACTTATTTTATACCTTGAAGTTATTGAATCGCGTTGATAGTACGTTTATATTCATATTTTCCGCTTAGCTTCTTAAAGACTTTCTGTTCTTCCTTGTTTTTTTTTAACAGTTATATGATATCAATTATTCCTACTTAATACAAATAATATGCCCACGGATGAATGCTTCCAAGTATTCCTATGTAATACTAATATTTTATACACAATACACAATGGTTTTAAGTAACAGTTTCTATCCAATGATAATCCTTTGTTTGCAGTTTTATGATTTCAACTAACGAATAATAATAATCTGAAGTAAACAATTATAACTTCATGTAACTATTCTTAACAGAATTCATTTAGACACTGTTGTATGGTATCTAATACAAATATTTTTTAAACATATCTATTTGACCCAGAGATGAAATCCTTACAGGTACTATCAGACCGGGTTAGAGAGGACCTAGGAATAATGGCTGTAAAAGGTTTGGCTCTATTCTCCTCGGAGCTCCAGAACAGGAACCTCACCACTGGATACACTTTAATGTCATAGTCAGGTCACCTCTTTTTGGTGAGAGGTCTAATCGCTTTTCAGGGGCTGACACAATAAAGATAGATAATGAAGTCTGATTTTCATTTAGGCATATGAACAGACAATTAAAAAGAATATGTTTTAGTTCCTTCCCAATAAAATGTCAATTATGCAATAATATAGCGTTAGATTAAAAAGTCATCGCTTCATTAATATCACTAAGCTAATGCTTTCAAATCGCTCTACGTGGATTAAAACTATTTGTAAAATTTGTAAAACATCTTGATCAACTGTCTGGCTCATCTTTGACACTTCTTCCATATTTTTTACTTATACTTTATGATCGTAGCAGCCTCTAGAAGAACCGCTGTAAATCTACCATTTCTTCCAGAAAGAAAAGGCAGGTTTCTTTTTTTTTTTTTCTTTTTTCTTTTTTTCTTCTTTTTTTTTTTGTGTGTAAAAATATATCGATATGCATTTTGGCTGGGTATTTTTTTTTCAAATAAACGATGAATCTTAAAGATGTAGAGGGACAGAGAGTGTGTGGGAATAGTGAGAGAGAAAGAGAAATCCTATATACACTAGAGATCACATGACCCCCTCCCCCTACGCACACACGCACACACACACACACATACACACAGAGTTCGTGTGGGAGTTCAATTAGAAGTCCTTCGAGTGACGCTTGACACGCCCAGATGTGTCGTTGCATCCAGGGACGTCAAGAGACAGATTTATACCCACAGAGAGAATGCTTTAGGTACCCCCCTCCTATTACCGCATCCGCCAATTATTAAGAGAAAAAAATTGCGTCATTTTAATTACTTATTTATCTATAAAGAATACTGAATCTCTAAATTTACGCGCACAGAACTTTTTGAAAGATTTTGACGCAGAAAACTCCAATATTTTAACATTTTATCAAAAACCACCTAATTATTGGATTTAAATATAGATTTTTAGTAATTTTATATAAAATGACAAACCTTCTAAAGAGTTTTTCAGTGTTTTCGAAAACTTCTACGTGATAAATTTTCATAATCAAACACAAATTGTTGTTGTTGTTGTTGTTGATATCACTATTGATATGGTTACGATATATAGGTTAATAGACAGGGAGAATAAGCTAGATAGATAGATAGATAGATAGATAGATAGATAGATAGATAGATAGATTGATTGAAACAAATGAGATATATAGATATGAACAGACTAAGACATATACATAGATATGAACAGGCTGAGATAGATAGATAGATAGATAGATAGATAGATTTTTTTCAATGTTTTATACTCTTCCGTATGTTAATTTTCCAATATTAAACCCATTTTCTAAGTCCTTGATGTGTTCTTTTTCAGAGGTTGGTTTAAAGTTAGTAACATTCCGTTCCCTTTCAAAATCGATTTCTTTAGATACTGTTGACCAGAGGTGCTCAAACTTTTTTTTTTTGCTACTCTTGAACTGACCACTTCTAAATAATCTACCAATATACTAAACATATTTATTTATATATATACTGAGTATACTTTATATATGTAATATATGTTTGTGTACTATGCATCACTGCATGAACCCTTAAAGAACAATATAATTGAATATATTTATGCTCACTGGTTTTCACTGATGACTTGCACTGAATGGAGTCGGACAGGCTTGCATAATCCGGACGGTCATTATGGAATGCTACTTGGAAAAGGCTGACTAGCATAAACAAGTAGGATAGATAAGGAGGATTTCCTTCTCCTAGACTGGTTGCATAACCAAGGATAAACAACCTAGTCTGCTCCACTATTTATCCAAAGCTGGGTAGAGAACAGAGTGATTCATGCCTTTCCCAAAGACATTAGTGCTGAGGGAAACGCAGCCATTCTCGTCCCGGATTTGAACTCGGGTCATCAACTCCATTCCTTTCAATTACAACCTCTTTTTTTTAAATAATACCCATAGCTAATGATGACTTTCCTGCTTTTCAGATGAGATCTTTAAAAAATAATTGAAACAAATTTTTAAATGTTGTTCCTAAGTTCTATTCCATTATATTCTATATTTTCTTTGTCTATATTCCAAATCTGCATAATATCTCTCCCTAAAATATTTTTGAAGGATTGTTTACGGGTTTCTAATTAATTCCTGGATCCCGAAGCGCCGTCTCGTTCAGATAGTACCGTCTTCTTCTTGGTTCATGTAACATCAATAGGTTTTTGTAGACTTATATATAATCTGTAAAAGTTGTTGTTATTATCATTGTTGATAGATAGATAGATAGATAGATAGATAGATAGATAGATTTAACTAAATTTCTTGTAACATTCACATGCGGCCATATTATCATTATTATTATTAATGTTATTATTTTCACTGTTATTTATGATAGATAGATAGATAGATAGATAGATAGAACCAACTTTCTTGTGACATAATAATGTCACTCAACCGTGGCCAAAGTTGTTGAGGTTATTATTATTATTATTATTATTATTATTATTATTATTATTATTATTATTGCTGTGATAGATAGATAGATAGATAGATAGATTCGACTAACTTTCTTGTAACATAACAATAACATCATTCACATGCGGCCATATCATCATCATCATTATCATTATTATTATTATTATTGTTATTTTCACTGTTATTCATGATAGATAGATAAATAGATAGATAGAACCAACTTTCTTGTGACATAATAATGTCACTCACACGTGGCCAAAGTTGTTGAGGTTATTGTTATTATCATTATTATCATTATTATTATCGATGTGATAGATAGATGTCACATTTGATATAAGAAATGACATTAAAGCAACTGCAATAATAAATTGAATACACCTGTCTTGCCACGTTGCGTCTTGATTCATTTATGACGTCACTGCTGTCCATTGAATACAATCTTTTAAATCCTTTCGCTGTAAATGTTCTCATTGGTATGGAAAACAGGAATACTCCCCAGGAGGATCACAAAAAGAGAGTAAGTCCAGTCAGATAAAAATTGCAAGGAATTCGCATGTAAAATATTTAAAAAGGAAAGAATAAACGTGAATGGGTCGAAGAAAGAAAGAATGGGAAAAAGAAGCTGACAATAAAAATAAAACAATGATGAATTGAGTTCGCTTGCCATGCAAGAAGTATTTGCATTTTGTATGTTTTGTTCTACTCAGCACGCGTTCAAAAGTGTTCAACTATTCACCAATGTCAGCTTCCTTCCTCCATTTCAGAGTCCGTGTAAAAGAGTAGAGACCAAGCAAGGAATGCTTCGTCTTCTTCCAGTGAACTGAAATGGAAGAGAATAAAAGTTCTTATTTATTACTGGCGTTTATATTTGGTGGTAAACTACCACAATCACCAAATTCTCTGATAAGATAAAACGGGAATTCTTACCACTTATTAGCCGTGTCAGTACTGTTGCCTGGATAATGAAATTTAGAAACAAACCTATTTTCTATGAAAAACGGGCAAATTTGTACATTTTCACTTACATAAAGTCTTAATAAAACAATATATGGATCCTAATTTAGATGTACATACAGGTATACCTGGGGTTACTTTGTTTCGAGTTTAGTCGTTCTCGATTATGGGCACCTCTGGTGGTGTAACGGTTAGCAAGCTGGACTAGCAAACCTACACGAGTGAGTTCGAGTCACATTGGGCGCCCCATTCATTTGGCCTTGTGCCACATCGAAGCAAAGAGCTTTGTAAATTACGAAGTCGTTCTCGATTATACGCCATTTGTCAAAAAATACATGGAACAATAAAAATTCAGTTTGTCATTTTATTCGACCTTACGTCAGTCCGCCAAAAATATTGAAATCGTAATAACTCCAGAAAAGTGTTAAAAGCACATAAAATCATGTTACTGTAGAATAAATGTAAATAAACAAATTGAATGTAAATATTAGTAAATTTAACATACATTTTTTTCTACAATCGCAAAATAATTTTAATAACTGTATCTATTATTCAACCTTAAAAAATCATTTTATTTTATAATGTCTAAGAGCAAACGAGATTGATTAATAAAGAGGCTGTGTGTCCTTGTGGTGTAATGGTTAAACCGCAGGCCTGCGGAATCATAGGAAGGGAGTTCGAATTCCAGTTGCGGTATTAAGTTCACTTTTGGACAAATACCCTTGGGAAAGGTACGAACACACTTATCCTCCCATCTATGGGTTAAATAGTATCATTACTGTCCTTCTAGAAGGATGGATTAGGCACTGGTTAACCCTAGAAGGTTGATATGCCATTAAAACACCAAAACTAAATGAAGAGTCCGTGATGTTCTGTAAAGATCGGCAAATTGTAAATATCTACATTTACAAGTATGTGCACATATGTATTCGTAAATTTAGATTACTTTTTCTGTACTATATCAAAAACTAAAATTTATTTGTTTGTAAGTTTAAAATAGATTCTTATTAACCCTATATTATTAAAAATGCATTTATGAATAAAATACAGAACTGGGAATTGTTATTTGTGGTTTAGCCAAGTAACCAGTTAATTCGTAGACAAGTAAATTCGACTAAAGTCATTTTTCTACTTAAGTCGCCGCTCCTGGAATGAATTGCCGACGCAAGGTGAGATATACCTGTATACTAAAATTATAAAAAAAAATAAACATCGCTCAGTCAACTGGTGTTGTAGAATACACTAACTGCATTTCTGGAGACGAGTAAGACCTCGGCATCTACGTATGACACTAAACTGCAAACAATGGTGATGCTCCAGTTCCGGAGCTTTGAGGAATGTAGAGTACTCCTTCACTACTAATACTCCCCGGTCCTCTCTATACCGGAGTGGCAGTACCGGTTCGGGTCCTATCTAGGGGTCAGATTGAACTGTTCGATCATTTACTAAGGATTATTATAAGTTATTTGAAACCATACAGCAATGTGAAAATTATTTATATTCCTAAGATATATTTGATAAATAGAATTACTAATGTTAAATAACAATACTTGAAACCATTTAACTGTGTGCAAACAAATAAGCTCTCACAAACCGTCTTAAAATAAAATTATGTACGAACTGTTCCCTTACAAATCATATATATGTGTGTGTGTGTGTGTGTGTGTGTGTGTGTGTGTGTGTGTGTGTGTGTGTGTGTGTGTGTGTGTGTTCAAGTCTCCTAATGAGAAGTTTGACTTTTGGAAGGAAGGAATTTAGGAAGGCACCGTATGTTTCTCAAGTACTTTCGGCCCCCAACTGGAGTTATCTTTGGTGAGCGAATAATAAGATGGCTAGAACACTGACGATTCAAACACATTTATATAAAAGTACACGGAAGAATCAAACGTGTTTAAAATCAAAATCGCTTTAAAAGAAAAGGCTACCTATATATATATATATATATATATATATATAGATAGATAGATAGATAGATAGCAAGTCGTTACTTAAACATCTTCGGTTAAAGACTACGAATTGTTTCCTTTTTAAATTCTTCAAGTGAAAACGATCGAGTCTTCTTGTTATTTTTCTTATATCTGGTATGAGGTCCTTTCTTCACCATCTTGACCCAGACATACGAAAAATAAAAAGAAGACCAGAACGTCTTCACTTGAAGATTTTGAAAAGGAAACAATCCGTGGTCTTTAATCGAACATGTTCATATACATATTTATATGTGTTTGGGAATTTTCGGCTTATTGCCCTGGTGGGTAGAGTGTTCACAAATGGTCCGGGGGACCTGGGTTCAATCCCAGGTCGAGTCATACCAAAGACTTTTAAAATGGTATTTGATACCTCCTTGCTTAACACTCAGCAATATAAGGTACGTATCTAAGGATAAATTGGAGTAATCCAAGGAAAGGAGTAGCACCCTCTTCTACACCTCGGTGTAGTAGCTATTGAAAATGGAGCCTTCTGGTCGCCCTCAACTACGGTCGCCAACAACAACAGTAAGTTCTAGAATATTCTCTATCTGCTACTCAGTACTGAATCTTCTTGGAATGTTCTAGAAAATGAGTAGATTTAAAAATCTTATTAACCAGATAAAAAAAAAAAACAAAGTTAGAACAATTTTTTTTTTTTTTTGCTCGAAGCATAAACAATTGAAAAGTAACTTTTTATTGTAGAATACGTACATTATCAACCAATTTTCTGTAAAAGTTAATTTTCTTCTAAACTAAGTTGACCTGAATTGTTGAATTGACTAATGCATAAAATAACCCAACAAGAATTGACGTGCCATAAAACAAAACTACACATATGCAGATATACATATATGAATTACTTCCTGTTTATCAACAACAACAAAAAGATCATTTTACCAAGAGCCTTCGTGAAGAGCATTTTTATGAAAATGCCATTTTAAAGCTTTTTTACTTTTAAAAATTTGTCTTTCACCACTTGGACTTTCTTTGTACTACTGTATGGTTGCTCAGCTTTAATGAAATGCTTAGAAAAAAAGGATAGATGGGAATTACACAAGAATGCTACATTCTGTTTTGAACAGATCCTGGAAGCAGCACCCCACAAAACTGCAGCTGTAGAGCCGCTTACATCCCATCTCACCAACCATTAAAGTAAGAGGAGAAAGATATGCTAGACACTGCTGGGGAAGATAAACTCATAAGCGAAGTTCTCCTGCATGGACACAACAGTGCTGACCGACCAGAAAAAAGCTTTGTACGGACACTGGATGCTGTCTTGAGAACTTGCCAAGAGCGATGACCTATAAGGACGGATGGAGAGAGAGAGAGTATGTGTGTGTGTGTGTGTGTGTGTGTGTGTCAAAGGAATCTATGTTGTCAATGCGCCTTGATGATGATGATGATGATGATATTTGGTTGGAGGGAGGGAAACAACTTACTTAAAACTTTTTATAGCGTTTATTGATTTTTCCTACTTCGTTTTTAATTAAAAGTATCAAAAAATACAGGATTAAAATAAAATGAAAAAAAAAAAGAAAAGAAAAAGAAATGAAAAAAATCAATAAAGCATGATTTTTCAAAATGTCTTTAACTCCGAACTGGATATGCTAAATTCAATTTGTTACCAGAGCAAATACATTTACTGTTATGAATGCGTGTGCTACGCGTGTAATTGTTATAAAGTTAGTCATGCAGGTCAATTACAACTGAATGAGTTCGATCCTCACAAGGTGCCCCACACACACGGTCCTGAGACAAAGCTAAGGTAGAACTTAAACAATTGTACAAGGAATGGTCAGTTCTATAAAGAAAATGTAGTACTTAGTCACTTCATAATATCTGCAATCAGAAGCCTTTTTGCTTCGGCTAAGCAAAACTTATAAGATTCTCTGACAATCAGAAGAAGAAATATATATATATTTACCAACCCCTCCGCTCGGGCAGGATATGACACAAGGTCAATTCTTAAGCGGAGTTTAACAGGTTTGATTACAGAATTTTCCTTCTCCTAGACTAGTTGCCTCACCAAGGCTGAAGAACCCAGTCTGTCCTACTATTTACCCATAGCTGGTGGGAGAATAATTGGATTCATACCTTTCCCAAGGGTATTAGTGCTATATGAAATGCAATCAGTCTCGTCCAGGATTTGAACTCGTGTCGTCATGTCCATTTCCTACGACGATAACCATTACACCACGGGCACCTCCAAAAGAAGAAATAACCGTTACTAATTAGAATATATCAGATTATTGTGTTTACTCGATCTTTCGACCACGGTGAAGATGCGACACAAGGTCAATTTTTAAGTTGAGTAAAGCTTGTTTGAATTCAGTTTTCCTTCTTCAAGATTGGTTGCCTTATCAAACCTAGATAATGCAGTGTGCTCCATTATTTGCCCATAACAGAGGGAGGAAAGAGAAATCCACCCCACTCTCGCGAGCATTAGCGAGAAGTGAAACGCTGACATCCTCGTCCAGGATTTGAACTCGTGTCGTCGATTCAATTTTCGCTGATGGTAACCGTTACGCTAAGTATGCTTCCGAGATGAGGACATAATAATTCGATCTGAAGAAGATTACTTTGCTGAGGGTGTGGCTTATTCGATCACTTGTCGATCCAGTTGTAATCAATTGACAAATCAAAACGAGATTTCAGTACAACGAAACCAACAAGATACTATTCACAAAAGTATTTCTTTGAAGTACGAGTCATTTGCCACAAATTACACAAGTGGTCATTATACAAGGTGTGCTCAAAAAGTATCGAGACTTAAGGTGCATTTAATAAGACAGAAATGAACAATCAATGAAACATCGATTTTCTTTAAAATAGTGCTCTTTAAATTCAATGTCCTTACTCAGGGAGTTTTCCATAGGGCTAAGCACTTCTGAAATTTCTCTTTTGATAAGATGTGAAACGTGGTCGTATTCCTCATAAAGTCATCAAATATCTTGCCCTTGCGATTAATTTTTAGTTTTGGAAAAATAAAGGTCGCATGGAGCTAAGTCTGGTTGTGCGGAGTGTGTTGCACTTGCAAAATCCCGTGTTTCACAAAAAAACTGCAGATGTAAAAGTAATTTTTCCAAGGACGAAAGTTTTCAATTGAAGCGAAGGTTGATCATTTGAATGGTTTGCGTCATGGGCTAGCCTTATTCACACATCCATTTTCTTGTGTCAGCCATATATCATTTTCCCAAGGACAAGCGTTTTTAAGACTTATTTGCATATAAATCTTGCAAATATGAAAACGATAATATGAAATTTCCTTTGTCTATACCATCCAACCCTTGGACAATATGGAGTTTGGTTGATAAGTTTCTTGGAAATTCTTGATGACGTGTCAGAGCATTAAATTCCATCATCTCGAAAATCACTTTGAAAGCTATCTTCGCAGATTGGGCTGTCTGCAACTAAAATTTTCAAGACTGCGAAGAAGTTAAAGTAGTTTAAATAAATTTGGCCAAAAGGATTGTTGCAATCCATTTTGAAATACCCTGTATATAAGGAAGACAAGCAGAAATATTCACATTACTTTGCAACCTGCTGTCAGGGATTAAAATACCTGGGTCACTTTAGCTCTGAAATTATCTTCAAACTTCCAGAATTACATGTTAAAAAACATTTTAGTGTTTATGAAATCCCCTTCTCTCTCTCTCTCTCTCTCTCTCTCTCTCTCTCTCTCTCTCTCTCTCAATGATTCACCCAAAAGCACGGCCAGTTAGCAAAGGGATACAATGATATGGCAAATCAATCAACTTGGTTGGGTTGGGTTTTTATGGCATATCAACCATTGGGGGTTATTTAATGTCAAATCCTCTTTTTACATAAATATTAAATCTATATGATTTGGTTTGGTTGGGTTTTAGAGCATATCAACCATTGGGGGTTATTTAATGCCAAATCCTCTTCATACATATTTATGAAATATATATGATTTGGTTTAGTTGGGTTCTTATGACATATCAACCATTGGAGGTTATTTAATGCCAAATCCTCTTTATACATATATATTAAATATATATGATTTGGTTTGGTTGGGTTTTATGGCATATCAACCATTGGAGGTTATTTAATGCCAAATCCTTTTTATGCATATATATTAAATATATAATTTGTAGACACATTTTGTTAATAAAATTTTTAACAAACCTCAGTTATTTTGCATATGTTATATAGTCATCTACAGCGACACAACGATAAAGACGCAGGAAGGAAAACGCATGATAAAGACGCAGGAAGGACTTCTTTAGAAAAATATTCACCTCTCACTTTATTGCAAGGGTTTGAAAGGGTTGTTTAAGGGTTTGCATGTGAGAGGATGCTGGAGACCGAACGTAAACTTCATATTTTGACCCCACTGTTATGACCGTCACGTTGTGTCTTTCTTGTTCTCTTAGATGCTCAACCAGAGGTCTTGGGATCCACTCCATCGGGGCTTTTCCGAGGGCCCCTTCGGTCGGGTGTGGCCTTCCCTACCACATCTCGTCTCTAACCCTCTGGGAGTCTGCTGGCAACTGCTCTGGGACCCAAACTCAACTGAGTTAAATAATAACTCAACGCCCACACGATCCCCTACTGGATCTTTGAAATCCAATGTTTAATCGTCATCAAGCGGAAATAACTGTCATGCAGTTCAGATGTTACTCTCTTCCGGTGCATGACTGTAATGGCACAATGAGACCTTCGCCTTGTCCCATATCATAAGCCTTAATCCGCCCACGCGATCTCTTTCGATTACTGGCCGTTGGAATGTGTCACTTCCTTCCGGTGTATCACCTTGGAATAGCATTTTTAGGCCGGGGCGAGGGTCAAAATATAACCCATACAGTTGAATGGTCTCAAACAATTCTGTTTGACCCATAAATAGGACTCTATCAGGTGCCTCTACCCCAGGCCAGAAGCGATGACAATGAAGGGATACTCCGCATTCCTCAAAGCCCCAGCATTACTGGATCCTCAGCATCAGATTGTTTAATATCATATTCAGGACACTCTTTGGAGGACTCTTGCCCCTCTGAAGAGAAGCTGTCGATTTATTCAACAGCCCGAGCCGATTGGGCTTTCAACCAACTTATTTGAATACTTCAATGAAATAGAAAATACTTTTTTCTCTTCAACAAAATCAAGCCGAGATTTTCCTGTATGCAATTGCCATCTTCATGTTGTAAAGTCAATGCAGTAACAATAGATATTCATTATATATTTATTCATTTATCTATTTATTTATCTTTACTAAAATTCGTTTCAAATAATAGCAAATTGGTCATCAAAGGGTTACGATGATATGGCAACAAAATAAAGTAAATGAATAAAAGGATTAACAGGAGAGTGAAGAATAAGTGAATATAGAAGTGGATAGATGGAGGGTAATTCAGTCGTCTAAAGACCTATAAGATACTAAGTGACCTTGAATTTAAAAGAATTAGAATTTAAAGGTCCAGAAAAAAGACTTGGCAAACTTGAGACCAAAGGAAGAATGGAGAACATCAAGACCACAACATTGTTAAGATCAGCTAGAATACTGAGAAGAGTCCTGAAGAGTTGAGGAGACTTGTTGTCTCTAAGATTTCAGTGGATCACCATCAGTTAAAAATGATGTGAAAAAATTATAAAAAGAATATATATATATATATATATATATATTAGTTTTATATATATTTAATAGCATAGATGCTTATCTGTGACCACTGGTTTCATGATTGTCGTAATAAGACGACATGAAACCAGTGGTCGCAGATAAGCATCAACGCTATTATATATATATATATATATATATATATATATATATATATATATATATACATTATTATTATTATTATTATTGTACTATCGCAGATATTGAGCACTCTCCAAATTATACCACATTTGGTCTGCAACAAACCCACCAAGTGAGATAGTGACAACCATATACTGTGGTAATATATATATAACCCCTCAACATAAAGAACAAAATCACCAAAAAAATGAATGGGAAACCCAATATTAAACAAGACAATGCAAACAAAACAACGCAACTCCCAAGGATCAAAAAACAATAAAATCAAAACCCTAAATAGATCCAAGATTGTACAAAGTTAGGATATTGAAACAGTAACAGCATTATTGCAAACCTCAAATTAGTAGAGATATATTTATTAAAATATGTAAGGTACGTCAAGACCAAGACAGATGGAAAGAGAGTATATGGACTCCGTAAGACCAAGTGCAAAATATACGCCTGTGGAGGAAAATTTGTCTACTCATCTTTGTCAAAAGCTCTAACAATTCGTTTAAAAATAAAAAAAAAAATATTTACCTACGAATTATTCACTAACAAATCGCACATATATATATTTAAAAAAGTACGTGGGGTTCGCATTAAGTAACCAAGTAGGGTTGATATAGTATAAAACGCCAAACACATATATATATATATATATATATATATATATGCGTGTGTGTCTGTGTGTGTATCCTTACTTCACCGGCAGTGCCCAGGATGTCTTGTTCATCTTACTTGAATGGTTTGTGAGATGGGAGGCAAGTGATTATACAGCTGCTGTTTTGTGGAGTGCTACTTCTCCAATGGACTCCTACACATGGACACAAACTTACATACATCAGATCTGAGTGGAAACAGGATGCAGTCTTGAGGACCTGCCAAGAGCGATGAACGATAAGGACGGATGGAGAAAGAGTAAATGGACTCCGTATTATCACCACGACTTTATATACCATCATCATCATCATCATCATGTCGCTCCACCTGCACAAATTTCCCCGACACTCTCTCTCTCTCGCTATCTGTCTCTATCGTCCATCGCTCTCTGTAGGTCTTCAAGGCTATATCCTGTATCGGCACAAAGCTGTTGTATATAGCTTCTAGCTGGTCGTCCTGTCTTTTTTACCCGCACGAAGTGCGATGCGGTTTGGACAAGTGGTTTGAGTGTGAGTCATGGTAATCTTTCGATGGCTGTATTTTTATTCTCATCTATAGAAGCTACCCTTACAGATGAGCAGCTGTAGTTCCTTGCTCAAACTATTTGATCCTGGCCGTTGAACCGTAGGATTCGTACGCCCAGGACCTTGTTATGTATGGTGTTGAACTGTCATAGGGTTTGTCCACTTGCCTTTACGTCCACCATGCTGCTGAGCCATGGCTTTCGAAAAAAAATCCTTCCTCCCCCTGCCTGTATTAATTTTTAACTTACTTAAAGTCCACAGTTACTTTCTTAAATTTTATTTCCTTATTTATGGTTCTTTGCATCTCTATAGGCATTCTATTTTTACGCTAACTTCAGTTTTCAATTTCTAAAAAAAAGAAATGAAAGCTTACTTATATATTTATATATACAAAGTCATGCTGATATATAAATATATATATATATATATATAGCATTAGAATAAAAAAAAAACTACGCAAGACACACACACACATACACACACCCACACCCACACACACATATATATATATATATATATATATATATTTGCAAAATAAATCTCATTTATGTTGAAACTTTTCTCACGATGGAATATACTGAGGTAATTTTCCGTATTGTCTTCCTTTCCTATTTACATTTTTAAACAATGTTTGGTTCATAAATTTTGTGAGACTACGGCTGTATGGGATCTAAAGACCCTATGCATTCGTTTAAAAAAAAACACCCTGCTAAAGTGGGCTAAAGGGTTCTTAGTTGCTATGAGATGAGAATTAATATTTTTTCTTGCTTCAGTCTCAACAGACCGGTAAAAAATTAACTAGTTTGTTAAAACGCATGTCTGATTCTAGATGAGAGACACATGTCATGGCAGCTACACTAATTCAAAGAACTTTCTTTAAGATTTTAGAAGGTTGAAAAAGTCTCGTTATCCAGTAGACCCCTTGTGTGGTATAGGGCTGTAGCCACACCCGATCAGTGATGATGCTTCGGTTTCAGTCGTAAGTAGGTTTTCATGAGCATGACTTGCTCGCCTCACACTACCCTGATTTTGAAACCATTTTACTTATATAAGATTCCACTTACTTGGCGGGGATTAAAAGACGATGAATGCATAACCTCCATACGACTAAACACCTCCCAAGAAAAGGCGTGTCCTAGGTATGTCATAAAATAGCATCTGATGTTGTGGCTCCAGTTCTAGGGAAGGTGGAGTACCCTTTCAGTACCATTGCTCCCAGATCTACTCTGACTGATAAAAGTAGTACCTGTAAGGGTCCCATTTATGGGTCAAATAGATTTGTTTAAAAATTATTCGTAATCGACAGGACCGTGAGCAACTATACAAAAATGTACCAATAAAAAAACACAAGTTAAAACTAGTGTGAAAAACTCCCAAGAAATAAGACATACATAAACTCCTATAGGACTTTAACATACAAAAGGATCACCTAATTCCGGCCAGATGACCAGACCTTATAATAATCAACAAAAAGAAAAGAATTTGCAAAATTGTTGACTTTGCTGTCCCGGTGGACCACAGAATAAATCTGAAGGAATGTGCAAAGAAGGATAAGTACCTCGACCTTGCTAGAGAATTGAAAAAGTTGTGGAACATGAAAGTGACGATTGTACCAATTGTGATTGGTGCTTTTGGCACAATAACTAAAGGATTATTAAAAGGTCTGGAAGACTTGGAAGTTGGCGGGCGGGTAGAGACTATTCAAATGACAGCATTGCTGAGAACGGCCAGAATCCTGTGGTGAGTCCTGGAGACTTGAGGAGACTTGCTGTCACTCAAACTCCAGTGAAAAACCATCAGCTAACACTGATGTGAAAAACTCTAAAGGGGTAAATAATAATAATAATGTCACGTGACCTTTTCTTTCTTAAAAAAGCAAAAATAAATAAATACATGAATAAAGAATAAATAAATAAAATAGGAACCGCATAGACTCAACCACCTGCGAGTAGGATAAGGAAGAAATCTTCGCTAAGGACTATCGGCTTTTACAGAAGGAAAGATTCGGTTAGTGAAAAGTGTCTTTAATTTAAGATGCATAATAGATTTTGTTGCGTGTGAAATCTTTTGGCAAATGTTTGTGATTTAAATGAAGACATTTCTTCCAGAATTTTTTTTAAAAACTAAACTATTTCGAAAGCAGGAATTAGATTTGAACCTTTAAATTTTCGGCGATAAATTCTCTCTCATTTACCACTGACTTCTGGCAATAGATGAGAAAGTAAATGTATCTGGGATAGTGTGAAAGCACAAATTAAAAACAATCAGCATCCTCAATGAAGCCGATAAGGTAAGTAAGGAGACTAGCCTTAATTCTGAAAGGACCAGACTCAGTAAAAACTAAATCTAAGATTACGGTAGTAAATATAAGATCCAAAAAGGTGATACAGGAATACTTGAAACTAGTTCAGGTACTTTTTATAAACGATAAAGTATAAAAGAGCCAGACTGTGGACTTTAGCTAAATTAAAACTTTAAAATTTTCTTTTTCTTTTTTTTTCTTTTTTTGTCACCCGCTGTTCATGAAAAATTACTATAACTGTTTTCGGTCACATCTGTGTCAGGCGTGGCGATAATAAACAATCCCTGGGTCTGGTATAGCCACAATATAGTACGCATGAAAAATGACAAATCGAAACATAATTCAACATGGGACTAAGACGTGCCATGATCGGCAGGTGCCCTCTTGATAGCCAACGTGGGGGCCCCGAGGGAATCCTGCTAATGCTGGCTATTCTTCTTCCAGCAACACAAACGAAGAACAAACAGACCAGTCACACCAGAGATCACAACATAGAAAATGAACTTGGGAAGATAACAAACTAGCATTATACTGTTATTTTAGGAGCAACCCTACAAAAAGAGGTTATAGAAAAAGAATGACAGAAATCTGGACAGAATTTGCGAGATTTAATGAACAAACCGAAGGCTCGCTGAGCAGGTTAGAACAATAACAAAGAATGGTTAGTTTTCTGTCCTTGAAATACTGGAAATCCACCAACAAATATATAGGCAAACACATCAACAGACCTCTAATACAGTAACCGAGATACTAAATACAGGAATGCTAAAAACTCCTATCCAAACACTTCATAACAATGACCTATACATCGCAAAGACACAGACGAAAACATTAACTCAAGAGGAGCAAATGAATGTAGATATCATTAAAAGAATCACGTCTAAAAAGAAAACCACATGGCCCTTTCTCAGGAACCAAGACTTGAAGTAAGTCAAGTCCAAAATTGAGAAAGTGAACGACTTATTGACAAATATCCCGACAAACGACATCACGGAGTTAAACGATTTAATATATGCAGGAGCAAAATTAGTCAGTGAAAAAACCCGGGTGGGAACTCAGACAAGAATCACAGATAAAAAAAAAAACCTACGACAACAAGTAAAAATGCTAAAACGGAACAAAAAAATATATTCTGACGAAACTGAAAAAGAATTGCAACTAGAATGAAAAATATAACATGAGGAGACTAAGCAAAAGATACTGGCGAAAGAAGGAAGACTAAAAAGATACCGAGACAGGACCAAACGATACAGACAAAACAGGACGTTCAAAAACAACGAAAGAAAATTCTACCTACAAGTAAGGGGAGAATGGGGGCGAAGACATACCAACAACCGAGTGCGAAAGAGGCAAAATGATTTTGGAGCAAAATATGAGAACCGAAAGATAGCAAAAAAGTCGAATGGAAAAACAACATGGAAACTGAGTTGCGAACGATAGAAGAGGGCCCTAAGGTGAATATACACGGCGATGCACGCAAGTCAACACAAAAAAAAAATATCAAACTGGAAAACCCCTGGCCAAGATGGCATACACGGATTTTGGTTTAAAGAATTCATCTCCATCCACGACAGATTTGCTACCGAAATGAATAAATGCATACAGAAAACTGATATACCCGAATGGATGACCAAAGGGAAGACCACTCTGATCCAAAAGACTCCCTCAAAGGAACCACTCCAAACAACTATAGACCTATAACGTGCCTACCGATTATGTGAAAAAATACTAACTAACGGCACAAATTAGGGGGATCTATTACTCACTGATAAGCCGTGGAATCTTCCCCGATGAACAGAAAGGATGCCACAAGAGAACCACAGAGTGAAAATCTAAAAAAACCAAAAGCAGGACAAGTACTTGAACATTGCCTGAGAATTTTTTAAAAAAAGCTGTAGAAAAAAAGAGTAACGGTGGTACTAATTGTAATTGGTGTACTTAGAACGGTCCCCAAAGGCTTGATAAGGGTGTAGGAAAGTCGGAAATCGGGGGACGAGCCAAGACAACCCAAACAACTGTTAAGATCGGCCAGAATACTAAGTATATTCCTGAAGACCTGATAAGGATTGCTGTCACTCAGACTCCAGTGAAAGACCAACAGCTAACACTGGCGTGAAAAACTCGTAGAAGGTATTATCAAAAAAATAATTACATTCATTGAAAAGTATGAAAAATTACATTGAATATTACATTGAAAATACTTTTGAATATTACATTGAAAATATTACATTGAAAATACTATTGAATATTACATTGAAAATACTATTGAATATTACATTGAAAATATTACATTGAAAATACTATTGAATATTACATTGAAAATACTATTGAATATTACATTGAAAATATTACATTGAAAATACTATTGAATATTACATTGAAAATACTATTGAATATTACATTGAAAATACTATTGAATATTACATTGAAAATATTACATTGAAAATACTATTGAATATTACATTGAAAATACTATTGAATATTACATTGAAAATACTATTGAATATTACATTGAAAATACTATTGAATATTACATTGAAAATACTATTGAATATTACATTGAAAATATTACATTGAAAATACTATTGAATATTGGATTGTAAAAAAATGCAATAAATACCAGCAAGAATCAAACGAAGCCAGTGGATCTACTATCCTCAAGAACTTTGCTATCCAAACCGATAGAAAAATAAAGAGCTTGAAACCAGACATAGTGGTTAAGGACGATAAAAGAAAAACATGCCTTCTAATTGATATGTCAGTACCAACTGATCAAACTCATCAAAGAATATAATAAAATAACGAAATACAAAGAACTGGAAATAGAAATTCGGCACTTTAAAACTACCACCCTGCCTGTTTTAGAGGGAGCCCTTTGTATTATCAAGAATGGAATAGATAAACACATTGATAAAACACTTGGCTGCCCCAGCCTATATGAAATACAAAAAAGCACTTTGTGTAACTGTTTATCTCCTTCGGAGAGTACTATCAAGGTGACAGAAAAATATCACCAAAAAGAGGCAGCAAAAAATATTACGTAGAATGCATATAATTATTCCCTTCCCTCAGTCTAGGTATTGGAAAAAGACCCGATGAATGATTGTAAGAAACAGAAAGTAATGTTAGATACGACTTGGTGAGGAAGGTGATCCACTGGGAATTGTGCAAGTAGTTTAAATTTGACCATACGAACAAATGGTATATGTACAACCTGGAACCCGTCCGGGAGAATGAAACGCACAAATTTCTCTGAGATCGTAAGATACAAACAGATCATTTAATCTCAGCCAGACGACCAAACCTAATAATAGTCAACGAAAAAAAAGAACCTGCAGAATAATGGACTTTGCCGGCCTGGCAAACTACAGAGTAATATTAAAAGAAAGCGAAAAGAAAGATAAATATCTAGACCTTGCCAGAGAACTGGGAAAAAACAATGGAACATGAAAGTGACGGTGATACCAACTGTAATTTGAGCACTTGAGCAATCCCCAAAGGATTGGTAAAGGGACTGGAAGATTTGGAAATAAGTAAAGAAATGGAGACCATCCAGACGACAGCATTATGAAGATCGCTCAGAATACTGAAAAGAGTCCTGAAGACTTGCTGTCACTTAAGCTCCAGTGAAAAATCACCAGCTAACGCTGGTGTGAAAAACTCTTAAAAGAGTAAAATAAAAGAAACTACAAAGTTAGAGAAACACTCTGACTTTGCCAGAGTACACAAAAGAATTGTGGGACATGAGGGTGATGGTAATACCAATTGTCTTTGGTGCGCTTGGAACAATCTCCAAAGGTTTGGAAAAGGGACTGGAGGATTTAGAAATCAGAGGAAGAAAAGAGACCATTGTGTCCAGACATTGTTAAGATCGACTAAAATACTGAGAAGAGTCCTGGAAGTTTGAGGAGATTTGCTGTCACTTAGACTTCGGTGAAAGACCACCAATTAAAACTGATGTGAAACCTTGCCAGGAGGAATAATAATAATAATAACAATAATAATAATGATAATAAGTGACGGTGGTTCCACTTGTAATTGATACTCTTGGTACAGTCATCAAAATATTGATACAGGAACTAGAGAACTTGGAAATAAGAGGACGAGTGGAAACCATCCAGACAACAGCATCGTTAAGATCGACCAGAATACTGAGAAGAGTCCTGGAGACTTGAAAAGACTTGCTATCATTCAAACTCCAGTGAAAAACCATCAGCTATCGTTAGTGTAATCCCTGCAGACCACAGAATAAAATTAAAAGAAAGTGAAAAGAAGGATAAACACCTCGACCTTACTAGGGAACTGAAAAAACAGTGGAACATGAAAGTGACGGTTATACCAATTGTAATTGGTGCTCTTGGTAGTCACCAAAGAATTAATTAAGGGACTGAAGGACTTGGAAATAAAAGGATGAGTAGAGACCATCCAAACAACTGCGTTATTGAGATCGGCCAGAATACTGAGAAGGGTCCTGGAGACTTAAAGAGACTTGATGTCACTCATTCTCCCGTGAAAGACCAGATAAAAACTCTCAATGAATAATAATAATAATAATAATAATAATAATAATAGTGTTAACAACAGCAAAATGAATTTGTTGTCAAATGCATTTTACCGTTCCTGTGGACCACAGAGTAAAAATTTAAAAAGAAATAGATAAATACTGGGACCTTGCTAGGTAACTAAAATAAACTGAGAAAAATGTGAGGATGGTTATACGAATTGTAGTTGGTCCCTTATAACGGTTAACAAAAGGTTTGGAGTAAAGACCGAAGGAACTGGAAATCAGAGGAAAAATTAAGATCATCTGGACCATAGTATTGTTACGATCGGCTAGAATAGCTTGTAGAGTTCTGGAGATATGATGAGACTTGCTGTCACTCATTCTCCAATGAAAGACCACCCACTAACACTGGTGCGAAAAACTCTCAAGAAGTTAAATAATATACATAGACTTTGGATGTGCACAAGGAATAAGCTTTTGACTAACGGTCGACAAGAAATGAAAATTCTTTTAATACATCTTAATGATTTCCCTGTTGCCAAAAGAAAACCACGAATATTCCCTCTTTTTCATTGAGACGTTCTCATTGTATGAATCTATTTTAGTTGCAATTGTTTTCTTTCTTCATCTCAATTGCTGCATCTTCTTTATTTGTCGTTTGTCATCAAATCTGTGCCAACTCAATGAGGGCGCGGGAAGCTGACCCATTTCTTTTCCCGTTATGAAATCCTATCCGTAACTTTTGCAGAGTTGTACGACTTTGTCCGACACATGTTCGTCTTATAACTGAACCAATTCAAATCTGTCTCCATTCCTCGTCCTCTTGGTGGAACACCCATGACTTTTGGTTAATTTTGTTTTGACGTACAAAAATATATACGAATGCAATACTTACGTTTACCATCCAAGTAAATATCAGTTGTTGTAACTTCATTCATTTTTTTTCCGGGGTGTAATGGTTAAAGCGATGGACTGCGGAATCGTAGTAAGCGAGTTCGAACTCCAGTTGCCCTATTACGATTACTTTCGGGCAAATACTCTTGGGAAAGGTATGAACCCCCTTATCCTCCCAACTATGGGTTAAAAAGTACCACGAACTGTTCTTCTAGGAGAATGGCTTTTGACCTTACAAAGGTTGATATGCCATTAAACAAAGAAACCAAACCAAACCTTCATTCATTTTTTACTAAAAAAGTTTCAGTTAAATCCGAAAATTAAGAATTAGCCGTTGGCCTTAAAATTGAACAATGTCTCTAGAATTGTGGTGAGATTATTCTTGATTGATTGATTGATTTTAACGGCATGTCAACCTATCTTGGATTATTTTATGCCTAGAGTTTAGGGAGTTGCGTTCATAGTACACTTTTATTTGCATTTTTCTATAGGTGTTTCTTAAGATTTCTTTTGCACACAGTTTTATGATATCAAGTATTCCTATCTAATACAAATAATTTTCACAATGTTGTATGGTTTCAAGTATTCCAATCTAATACAACAATTATATGGTTACAAGTAACTAATAATGAAAATTAACAATTATAATTTCAAATAACTTTTCTTAATACAAATAATTTAATAATATGGCAGCAAATATTCCTATAGAATGGGAATGATTTTTAGACAGATCTATTTGACCCAAAGATGGTATCCTAACATGTACTACCACTCCGGGTTAAAGTGAACCTGGGAATAATGGTAATGAAGGGGTACTCCTCACTCCCTAGATTTCCAGAGCTGGAGTTTCACCACCAGATGCAGTTTAGTTTTCTAAAATGTATACCCTCTTTTTATGGGAAGGGTCTTAATCCTCTGCAGGGAGATACAGTCAGTGCATTCTAATTCCCGCTGACAGGCCAGTGTAGCTAGTAGAAGACCTCATTTTAGAAACTAATTCTTCCATAAAAAGAGAAGCAAGTGATTGAAACTTATCCTACCCAGTCTGTTGGGTCTGTATAATACGCTTACTGTACCTCTAGCATTTTAGCCAGGCCTTTCTGGCATTCGTGCCGGGTGGAGCTCAAGGTCAATGATAGATTCGAGGCCGAACGGTCCCCGGCTTCAAACGCACCACCTTCAGGTGGGTGAAGAGTCATTGACAGCAAGGCATAGCACAAGACCTTCGGGTCTAGTTTGAGCTATGAGCAAGCATACGAGCCGGACTCACATTGTACTTAGTGAGCCCAAGTCCCAGCGGGGTCATTTGGCTCACATTGTACTCAGAGTGCCAATGACCAATATAGTCTAGCAGAATACGAGTCTCGGTTCGTGCTCGACTTCCCACTTCTTCAAAAAACCCACTATAAAAAAGGACCTTGTGTCAAATCCTGTCTAGTGGGAGGTAGCGATATTCTGCACTTCTGCAGAGTGATTATACCCTCTTCCAAACAGTGTCCCAGGTATGACATTAAATTGCATCTGATGGTCAGTCTCCAGTCCTGGAGGTTTAAGGAATGTAGATTACTCCTTCATTGCTATTACTCCCAGGTCCACTTTGCCGTAGTACCTGTTAGGGTCTCATCTATGGATCTAATAGAATTGTTTCGTGCTCGACTTCCCACTTCTTTAAAAACCCCACTATAAAAAAGGACCTTGAGTTAAATCCTGTCTAGTGGGAGGTAGCAATATTCTGCACGCCTGCAGAGTGATTATACCCTCTCCAAACAATGTCCCAGGTATGACATTAAATTGCAACTGATGGTCAGTCTCCAGTCCTGGAGGTTTAAGAAATGTAGATCACTCCTTCATTGCTATTACTCCCAGGTCCACTTTGCCGTAGTACCTGTTAGGGTCTCATCTATGGATATAATAGAATTGTTCACTCATTCACTATGGATTATTAATAGTTATTTGAAACCATAATGCTCATTATAACTATTTAAGAAGAATAATTGATGAATAAAATTACTAATATTAAATAGCAATACTTAAAGTTATTTATGTGCATGAGAATAAATGAGTTCTAACAACTCGTTTAAAAATAAAGTTGGGTAGAAACTATTCGTTTACAACACGTATATATAGAGTTATAAAAGAGTTGACATTAAATAACCTACAATGGTTGATATGCCATTAAACACCAACCAACTAACCAACCATTACTCTTATCCAAGTGGTGAATGTAAATTTTACATTTTTATATTATAATTTCTTTGTATATTACTGCAGAAGTAACGAAAGATTTAATAGATACAAACGCAGTTCTATTGATGGTAGGAAAAATACGAGGATTATTCCAAAAATAATAATGTTGTATTAGACTAAATTGGGTATAATCATTTCGGATCAGTAAGTAGAATTTTTCCTGCGCATCTAAATTTGTTTTTCTTGGGTATGCGCATATTTATTATATAGTTATGATAGTGCTTGTGAAAGGACAGTAGGGATCACATGCCTCGCCTGCCGACGAGTCCCACTAATTGGCGCTTGGTGACACAAGCAGTCATTAACACCGATGTCTGCCCAACAATACTGCTAATGGTCACAAAGGACGTGACCAAAAGAGCATATAAAAGAAGGGCGCACCAAAGTCAAAATCCTTTTTCAATCTTGACAATGTCTTGAAACACTTTTGTATCTTGTCTGCGTGGACAGAGGGTTGCTTTCCCAACCACCCCGTAAAACATCACACATTGTAGCAATCTTTAAAATCTAAATCCTCATTCAATACTTTCATTCTCTCATACGTACTGTATTTGTATGCATAGAGGACTGTATTTTACTGATTTAAAACACATTTGATATAAAATTTTGATTATATACATATATAAATATATACGTGTGTGTGTACGTGTGTGTATGTATTTCTCTACATAAACATATATATATATATATATATATTTTATTTTTCTTATATATATTTTTTCTAATTATATATATATATAGATATGTGTATGTGTGTGTGTGTGTGTATGTGTGTGTGTGTGTGTGTGAGGGTTGGTGTGGGTGTGTATATATATCTACACATATATATATTTTCCTACTTAAATATATATATATATATATATATATATATATATATATGAATTTTATTTTTCTGATTATATATATATATATATATGTATATATATATATAGTAAAAATATGTGGAAAGTTGGATAAATCAAACACTTAACTCAAATTTAAATGTGTGATATTTCGCTCAGCTTTATTTCATCTTGAACTTCTTCAGACAGAGATGGATTTAGTTTTAAGGGGAAACCCTTCTCACCCATACCCTTCCTAATTTTTTTTCTTACCAGCTCTATAAAATCTATCTCCCCTTTCAAAACAAAATAATCTTTAATGAAACCTGATACATATGACTTTAAATCCCTCCCAGCTTTCCTACTACAACTATACCCCCTCCACTATCTTATCATTCCTCCTCATATGCTTTTAAATAGAAATACTCAGTAAACAGTCTCTGTCTGAAAAAGTTCCAGATGAAATAAAACCCAAACGAAATATCACACATCTAAATTTGAGGTAAGTGTTTGATTTATCCAACTTCCCACATATTTCTATCATATTGTCAGATTCACTAGCCACACAGAAGAGTTGTGATACAGCGAAACAGTCTGTCTTTGGATGACTATATATATATATATATATATATATATATGTATATATATATTATATATATTATATATATATATATTATATATAATATAATATATATTATATATATATATATATACTTATATTAAAGATTCATGAAAAGTTATATTACACTGGTAGATATCATTGACTCTGTACAAAATTCAAACCCTATTTGTCATATTTGTCTTAAGTCTTGTAAGTCTGTAGATGGGCTTAAGATTCACTTTTGAGTACATGAAGGAGAACAGTTATTAATCTGAATGTCTGAGTTGTAATTTTGATGTTAAAAACAGCTATTATCAGATAAGATCTGGCAGTCACTGGCTCATTGACCTAGTGGGTAGAATGTTCGCCAATGGTCCAGGAGACTGGGGTTCAATCGTAGGTCGAGTCTTACCAAAGACTTTAAAAATGGTACTTGATCCCTCCTTGCTTAATACTCAGCAATATAAGGTACATATCAAGGATAAAGTGGAGCAATCCAGGAAAAGGAGTAGCGTCCTCTCCTACACCTTGTTGTAGTAGCAATTGAAAAGGCAGCCTTCTGGTCGCCCTCGACTACGGTCACCAACTTTACTTACTTTAATAGCCCACTCATCCATGAAATTACTAGCATTAAGTTATTGTCAGATTTCTACAACAGAAAGGAATTTCCATAGCGTATGGATTAACATGCTGGATTGTAACATGGTAGTATGTGAGTTCAAACTCTTGTCATGCTATTACATTCACTTTTGGACTAATGCCTTTGGGAAAGGTATGAAGACCCTTATCCCCACCGCTATGGATAGTACCACTATTGTTCTTCAACAATGATGGATTTGGCATTGAATAATCCATAAAGGTTGATATGCCATTAAACAAAGAAACCAAACAAACTTCTACAATATATACCGCACTAAAACATCACCAAATCAAGAAATGTGGAATATTAAAAGACAAACACCAAAAAATAAAACTGAATAATCTAAATTTAAAATTTAATGAATACAGTAGATATCAAATAAAAGGAATAAAAATTAAATGTTTCTCTCCATCTTGTCACATGTAGATCTTGTTTATTGGAAATAGAATTTGATTTTTGAAAAATTGTCCTTATAGCAAAACATGTCAGTTTAATTTTCCATATTGTATTCTTTACATGTATACGTATGTTTATTCCTTATATATATATATATATATATATATATATATATATATATATATATATATTCTGTATGTTTACATAAACTGGCTTAGACAGCTTTTAATATTTGGGATTTTTAAAAATATATTCGATCTAAGCATCTAATTTTTTTTACTTTGTATTCATTTTGAATATATTTTTGGCATTTGAAAATCAACATTTATAAGTTTTTATGCCTAAAGTTGAAGCATGATTTTTTTTCTTGAAAATATATGCAAAGGTATTTATGAATAAATATATGGATAAAATACCTGACAGAATGGAAGAAAAATATAATATATTATTATTATGTTTTTTCTTCCAAATGTATTTAAGCAAAGAAAAAAATATTTTTGATCTTAGATTCAAAGCTGCAATGAATAAAAGTTTTTGTTGTTTTCTTTTGAATATGAAAACGTTTTTTCTCCTTGAATAGAAGATATATTTTTCATGTCAATCAAACTGATATAAATGCTTATATACATATATATATATATATATATATATATATATATATATATATATATATATATATATATATGTGTGTGTGTGTGTGTGTGTGTATATATATATATATATATATATATATATATATACTAGATGACTTGTGAACCTATGTGGTTCCCATTGTAACAGAAGTCTATAATGATATTGATGTTTCTATTTGTGAATGAATGAATGAGTGTTCTTATTAGCATTTCATTGTTATGTTGAGAATTTGGATATTAAAAAATGATGTTCAGTACAAATATATATCTCAAAAAATTATCATTCAGTTGCATATTAGAAAAAAAATGTCTTTATTCTCCAAATTAGAGCAATGTACTTAAATTATAATTTTCCTGTTATAATTACACTTAAATATAATGAACATTTTTGTGATAGATAGTTTGGTTTGGTTGGGTTTTATGGCATATCAACCATTGTTGGTTATTTAATGCCAAATTCTCTTTATATATATATATATATATATTAGATATATATGATTTGGTTTGGTTGGATTTTATGGCATATCAATGATTGTTGGTTATTTAATGCCAAATTCTCAATATATATATATATATATATATATATATATATATATATATATTAAATGTATATGATTTGATTTGGTTGGGTTTTATGGCATATAAACCATTGTTGGTTATTTAATACCAAATTCTCTTTATATATATATATTAAATATGTAAGATTTGATTGGGTTGGGTTTTATGGCATATCAACCATTGTAGGTTATTTAATGCCAAATCCTCTTCATACATATATATTAAATACATATGATTTGGTTGGGTTGGGTTGGGTTTTATGGCATATCAACCATTGTAGGTTATTTAATGCCAAATCCTCTTTATACATAAATATTAAATATATATGATTTGGTTGGGTTGGGTTTTATGGCATATCAACCATTGTAGGTTATTTAATGCCAAATCCTCTTTATACATATATATTAAATATATATGATTTGGTTTGGGTGGGTTTTTTGGCATATCAACCATTGTAGGTTATTTAATGCCAAATCCTCTTTATACATGTATATTAAATATATATGATTTGGTTTGGGTGGGTTTTTTGGCATATCAACCATTGTAGGTTATTTAATGCCAAATCCTCTTTATACATGTATATTAAATATATATGATTTGGTTTATAAACTCATTTTGTAGATACATCTTTAAATGAGCCTGAGATCATTCTATTGTACTCAGTTAAATGGTTTCAAATATTTCTATCAAACTCAAATATTTCTATTTACTATATTAATCATTTGTTTGCACACATTGAAGTGGTTACAAGTATTGCCATTTAACACTATTATATTCCACATTACTCATTCATTGACACACAATCAAATGGTTTTAAATATTGCTATGAATCTCTAACAATTCAATTAAACATCAGTCATTTGTTTACACACAGTTAAAGGATCAAACAGTTCTATGTCAAATAATTCAATTTAGCATAAGTCATTTTTTTGCATTCAGTTTAAATGTCAATAGTTCTATTAAACTCATAGATAGGACCCCATCAGGTGCTACCTCTCTGAGCCAGAGTGGACCTGGGAGCAATAGCAATGAAGGGATACTTCACATCCTCCAAAGCTCCAGTATTACTTGTTTGATGTCATTACAGGACATTCATTGAGGGAGTTTTACCCCTGTTCAGAGATGTAGTCAGTGTATTTTACAGACCCAGATAACTGGGCAGGATAGATAGATAAATAAATAGATTTTTCAATTTTAAACTTTGAAAAATAATTCTCATTTAAGATACAATCAGAATTTTTATTACTATTGCTGATCGATTCTGCATTTACAAACGCATCTTGCACTCCGATCATCTGTAGGATATGAATTGTAATTTAGATGTAAATCCAAGAAAATTAGCATATATAACAATTTGTTTATCAATCTAAGTCTGCTTTGAAAATACAAGAAAGTTTTCTTTTATAGCAGGTTTTCAGAAATATTTACCTGTTTCCCAATCCAAAATGTCCCAGAGATGTTCAATAGAATTCATGACATGAGATTTACTTAATACAGTATTGGATAAAAAAAAAGAAAAGAAAGACTGAAAAAACTGAACCATTTTTTTATTCTAGCCACAAGTTTTAATGAAACTTTAATACCTTAGACTGGCATAGGAAGTGATTATTTTCCTCGGTTATAGTTATTAAAGTTCCCTAAGTTGTGGTGAAAAGTCTTAATGTTCTAAAAAGAAAATTCTCAGAAATACCAAAAAAAAGGAAATTTCTAAGGATTTGACTTTTCTTTATTTGATTTCCTAATTAGTGATTAGCTCTTTGCTAATGGCTCATAAGCAGCAGCTGTTGTCTGAGTTTGAAAAAGGTCAAAATAACAGGAGTTCAATCCCAGGTTGAGTCATACCAAAGACTCAAAAAAACAGTACTTGATGCCTCTTTGCTTAACACTGCATTATACAGTATGGATCAAGGGCTAGTGGAGTAATCCAGGGAAAGGAGTAGCACCCTCCCCTACACTTCCTTGTTGTAGCTATTGAAAAGGGAGCCTTTGGGTTGCCTTCGACTATTGTCAACCAACTTATGTGTGTCTAAGCCATTGAAGTTTCATTAAGATTTGTGACAATAATAAAAAGGGGTTCAGTTTTTTCAGTCTGCTATTTTTTGTTTTTTCTTCAATACTGTAACAATTTAAAATTTTCAATTCTCAAGTCTTATTTCACAGTATAACATGATCTATGAAAAGGATCAACAGCATCTCTGCAGAGGGTAAGACTCTCTTAACCAGTGTCCAGGATATGACACTAAATGACCGGATGGTGAGGTTCCAGTAATGCTGGAGCTTTGGGGAATGTGGAGTACCCCTTCATTGCCATCACTCCCAGGTCTACTCTGGCCAGAATAGTAGCACCTGATAGGGTCCTATCTATGGGTCAAATAGAAGTAAACAATTTTGACATTTAACTGTGTGTAAACCAAAAACTATACTTATACTAAACTAAATTGTTTTGAAATAGAACTGTTTTTGACATTTAAACTGTGTACTAATGCTAAACTGAATTGTTTAAAATAGAACTGTTTTGACATATCACTGTGTGTTAGCAAAAACTATATTTACACTAAAATGAATTGTTTGAAATAGAACTGTTTATATGTATAAAAATAAATTTGGCTTTAAATAACTTACAATGGTTGATATGCCATAAAACCCAACCAAACATATAAAATACGAAAAGGGTTCTTCTTTTTTATTGAAATATCCATCTATAAATATTCAAAGAAGTTTACCCTGCTGATTGAATTGATATATTCCATGACTTTGAAGAACTTTGAACAACCAATGCTACAAAATTACTCCTCACAATAGAATTGTAAATCAACCATGATTCTCTTTTTCTTTTTTTACTCTAAGAAAACACTTTTTTTTCGTCAAAAAAATGTGTGTATCCTGAATTCTAAAAACTGAACTAAACAGACATCAGTTTTCTGAATGTTTTTAACCAAAAATACAAATATATGGCAGTCCAAGAATAAATACACATCTTCTATTTATGTAATGTTATTTTTGGTTTGGTTTGGTTGGGTTTGGTTTCTTTGTTTAATGGCATATTGACCTTTATGGATTATGTTATGTCAAATCCATCTTTGTTGAAAAACAGTACTGGTACTACCCATAGCTGTGGGAATAAGAGTCTTTCATACCTTTCCCAAGAGCATTAGTCCAAAAGTGAATGTAATAGCATGACTGGAGTTTGAACCTGCATACTATGCTGTCATAATTCAGCATGTTAACCACTATGCTATGGAAATCCCGTCTGTTGTAGAAATCTGACTATGAGTTGATGCTAGAAATTTCATAGATGGGTGTGCTATTAATATATCTTTTATATGATGACTGCTAGATCTTGTCTGACAGTAGTTGTTTTTACCATCAAAATTAAAACTCAGACATCCTGATTAATAACTAATTCTCGTTCCTGTGCTCAAATGTGATTCTTTCTAAGTGAATGTAATTGTGCAACGGGAGTATTTTTGGTGACAGAGGTGTTGCAATTTTATTTGTGGTTATAGAGGTGTTGAAGTTATATAATTTGTTATTAAGTTTGGTGATAAATAGTACCTAATAATATTTGTTTTGAGTGCATAATGTGACTGATAACAGAGAAGTGAAATGCGTGTAAATTCTACCCTTTTATCAAAAGGGTCACTGAAAAACCCGCTGTATACATTAACATGAAAGAAATATGATTTAAAAACAAAATGTACAATAGAATTTACTTATCTAGTATAATGTTCCACTTGGTGGGAGTGTGATTATTTATTGACAATACTTACATTCCAGGAATTAAACCATTTACTTTTTTAGTATAAGTAAACAATTCCTGCCGGCCACAATGTTCTTCCATTTCATTCTTGATCTTACTCTTCCTTTTCCTATCAGTCTGAATTTCTTGAAACAATTTCATCTTCCCATCATCATCAAGATCTTCCAAGTAGTTGTTTTTGGTCTCTCAAATACCACTCAAAATCGGTTCCACCTATTGTCTATGAACCTTGCAATGTATCCACCTCTGTAGAAATTCTGTTTTCAGTACTCCACAAGTATGTCCTTCAATCCACTCCACTCCCAAATCATCTCACTTCAAATGTCCTCATATATACATATATTCCCTAGGAACCATACTCTTTCTCTATTAATATTTGTAAAAAGAAAACAACTGTTTTTATTTATTAATACATATATGTATATATATATATATATATATATATATATATATATATATATATATATATATGTGTGTGTGTGTGTGTGTGTGTGTGTGTGTTTGTGTGTGTGTGCATGGATTATTCAAAAAGTTCTAAGCCTCACCTGGAAGCAGTTAGGGAATCAGAAGTGTCCTAGAAATGTCAACCTTTTCAGGTTGTGCTCAGGCATCAGCATTCTTTTTTAACCATCTTGCAGACTTACTTGCTCATTCCCAAGATCTCTTCATACATATATATATATATATATATATATATATATATATATATATATATATATATATATATATATATATACCCAGGAACCCAGACTCTCTCTCTATTAGTATATATATAAAGAAAATGATATATTGATATTTCGATATCATATATAACAGAAATTGAATGATAAAAGTTTTCTTATTCTTGCATTTAATTTTAAAATTGAATATAATTCAGAAGAGACAACATTATATATTAAACATTGTCCTGATGATGGTTTAATGTAAAAACTGAAACATTCAAAGTTGGCAAATAATTCAATTATAAATCATCCTCGAAATACATTATTTTATCATACTTGTGAGTATATATATATATATATATATATATATGTATATGAGGCACTCAAGGTGTAATGGTTATCATCATAGGAAATAGACATGGTGACCCAAGTTCAAATCCTAGATGAGACAGTTTGTATTTCACATAGTGCTAATACCTTTAAGAAATATAGGCATGAAACTATTCTCCCTCTAACCATGAGTTAATAGTAGGGAAGACTCTGCTCTTTAGCCTTGGTATAGAAACCAGTCTAGGAGAAAGAAAACTATGGAGTCAAATCCATAAAACTCTGCTTAATAAATCAACCTTGTGTCTCACCTTACTTATGCAAAGGACTTGATAAATACATATTTGTGTGTATATATATATATATATACACAATTATACATATATATATATATATATATACACACATACATATACACACAAACACACACACACACATATGTGTGTGTGTGTGTGTGTGTATATGCGTGTGTGAGTATATATATATATATATATGACCATATATATATATATATATATATATATATTCCCCTAGAGACGTAGTCTCTGTCTTTGAGTACATGTATAAACCAAATGATTATATTAATTTATTGATATTTCAATAATAGCATCTTCATAAATATATTAATATATTTATTGTGTTGAATTATATTTCATTCTGTGTTATCTTCAATGGGCAAATTATTTTCTTATGTTTAATATTTAAGTTTATCTTTTGGCTCTTATGTATCATTAATGTTGGATAATTTGTTTTGCAATATTTTTGAAACAAGCAATTTAATACAATAAAATCTTTATCAGTAATTATTGTCCGCAACATCCATAGTAAATATAGTACTATCTCTGTCCCATAACAGTTGTTTCACTGAATGTATGAAATTCACAGGAAAATGGAATAACTATTTTGGGATAGATTTATTATATTTGAGATTTATCCAGGGACATAGCCAGGTTCTAAATTTAGTGCAAGCAAGCAAATATAATATTTTCCAAGGCACTTGCAAAAAATTCACACTAAATTTTTATTTTGTATTCAAAATAAAAAATAAAAAAGGAAGATAGTGGAATATAGAAAGAGAATACAAAATTGTCGTGAGGTGGACTTAACATAACATTTATCATAATAGGAAATGGATTCTGTAACCCGAGTTCAAATCTTGGACAAGGTAGTTTACTTTTAATTTACCACTAATGCCCTCGTGGTGTAATGGTTAAAGCGATGAACTGCGGAATCGTAGTACGCGAGTTCGTACTCCAGTCGCGCTATTATGTTCACTTTCGGGCAAATACCCTTGGGAAAGGTATGAACCCCCTTATTCTCCCTCCAGCTATGGGTAAATAGTAGGACGGACTAGGTTCTTCAGCCTTGGTGAGGCAACTAGTCTAGGAGAAGGAAAACTCTGAATTCAAACCTGTTAAACTCCGCTTAAAAATTGACCTTGTGTCATATCCTGCCCGAGCGGAGGGGTTTGGTAAATAGTACCACTAATGCCCTTGAGAAAGACAGCTATGGGTAATTAGTAGGGTAGACTGGGTTCTTTAGCTGTTTAGGTAACCAGTCAAGGAGAAGGAAAAATATGAATTCATTCCAACTTTATTCTGCTAAAAAATTGACCTAATGTCACATCCTATTTATGGTGGAGGGGTTGCATAAATACACACATAAATGTCATGAGAAAATTAACATGTTGACATTTTCGAAATTTTTATTGACAAACATTGCCTGGTTAGCAAGCGTAAACTCACCTGACAACTATAACTGTATAGTGACTTTGATCTTCACTAGGTGCCTCAAACTTCTGACCTTTCATCAAATTAAGCCAAGCTTAGTAAAAGATTCATATTGCCTTGTCATCAAAAATACCTAAATTTGATGTTTCAATGTCATTAGGTATTTTCATTCAATATCTTTATTTTGAATGGATGCATATCACCTTGTGGTCAAAAGTGCCTAAATTTAGCATTTGATTGGTAGAAAAATTTTGATATCTAACGTGAAAATTCTACATTCTTGGAATTTTAAAAATGACTGGATTAAAGCAATGCAATGCCATAAGAGAACATCAACACTGATGCTTCGTTGTTTCTCGCCTGATAAAAACTAGGCATAAATTTATGGCTTTTAAGCTATTAACAAAACAAAATCATATTGTTAAAATAGTTAATGGTTGAAATAGTCATATAGTTAAAAAGTCATATTGTTAAAATAGTCATATGATTAAAATAGTCATAGAGTTGAAATAGTCTGATTGTTAAAATAGTCATATGTTTGAAATAGTCATATGGTTGAAATAGTCATATTGTTAAAATAGTCACATGATTAAAATAGTCATATGGTTGAAATAGTAATATTGTTAAAATAGTCATATGATTAGAATGGTCATATGGTTGAAATAGTCATATGGTTAAAATAGTCACATGATTAAAATTGTCGTATAGTTGAAATAGTCATATTGTTAAAATAGTCACATGATTAAAATAGTCATATAGTTAAAATATCTATCCCTTTATCTTGTAAATCTAAAGTAATTCAATCAATGATCAATTCAAGAATTTACTTATAACTTCCTATACACCCCTCTCCAAGAGCATTATCATAAAGTGATGCTGGAACAGGGACCTCCAGGATTCCATTTTCTTTGATAATAACAATTGTGCCACTCACAACTCCTCAAACTTATAACACATGAGAAAATAAGCATGTGTTGATGAACTGGGTAAATTAAACAGATTTTTTTCATAATGATTCATGAATTACCACTGCCTATGGAAAAATCTGAAAGACAAGATTTAGAATTATTTAAAGAATCTCCTTCTTTATAAATGAATTATACAATAACACCCATAAATAAGTATATGTCTGTCAATTATTTTTTAGTAAAATTTGATTTTTCTCTTGGCCAAAGACACAAAGATTTTCTCATTTCTTGTGGGACATTATTAAGTTAATATAGACATTATTAAGTATTATTTATTACTAAATTCAGCAGTATTTAAACTGTACCCAAAAACCTAAGTATGTACTGTCCAAAAATAAGTACACCCCTGATATACTTTTATACAATCTTATTTTAAGTAACAAAATGTCATTGTACAGTTTGGTAGTAAATATCCATTTTGATTTTTTTCATCAAAAGTTCATTTTCTTCAAAACCAAAGATTTTATTAATTCTTTATCTTTATTCATTTTTAAATAAAAATTAATTACAGGTGCACTTATTTATGGGTGATGCTGTAATAACTAATAATATCAGTTTTAATTGAATAATTGTTCTTCAAGAAATAATAAGATCCTGATCTCTTTGCTTTAAAAGAAAATCAACTTTTTATTTTAAAAAATTGGTATGGGTGTATTTATGGGCAATACTGTAATACTTAATAATATCTATTTTGATTGTGTAATGTTCCACTTGAAATAATAAAATCCTGGTCTCTTTGCTTTAGAAGAAAATCAACTTTTAATAATAATAAATTCTTAAGAGTGATTTAAAGGCAATAAAGTATTCAATGTTTCTACAACTTAGAAAAGTCATTAAAATTCCATTTGTTATTTAGACAATCAAATCTTTTAAAAACTGAATATATAAAAATGTTTTCCTTTAATTACAATTCTTGATTTTTAAAGCTTCTTTGTTGTAATCAATTTTAATTAATTTCTATCTAATAATTCAGAGATGATTTAATTAAAATCAAAATTCTAGGAAAATTCTCAATTATCATTTAGAAAATAAATACAAATTGATAAACAGTAAATACAGTGTACGTATCTAAATGAATATCTTGTCTACTTGGATAGAGGAAGATTTTTTGGATCTAATTTTCCTTTCACTTCTGGTGGAATATAAAGCTCAGCAATTGCATGTCAGTGATACATTTATTCATGAACAATATTATACATATAGGGAGGCACTTGTAGTGTGATGGTTCTCATCATGGGAAACGGACCCGACAAGATAACAGCCCAATCAACAGGAGTCGCAGAATACACCGACTGCATCACTGCAGAGGGGTAAGACACCTCCAATGAGTGTCCTGGATATAACACTAAACAATCTGACAGTGAGGCTCCAGTAATGCTGGAGCTTTGGGGAATGAGGAGTACTCCTTGAATGCCATCACTCCCAGGTCCACTCTCGCCCGGAGTGGTAGCACCTGATTGTGTCTTATCTATGAAACAAATAGAATTGTCTGACATTTAAACTGAGTGCAAACAAATGACAAACTAAATTCAACTATTAGAAATAGAACTGTTAAATCATTTAACTGTGTGTATCTGCAAAATGTGTTAACAAATCATATATTTAATATATGTGTATAAACAGGATTTAGCTTTGAATAACCAATAATGGTTGATATGCCATAAAACCAAACCATGATAAGCTAAGTTGAAATCCTAGACAAGGCTGTTTGCATTTTACTTTGTGCTAATGCTCTGAGAAAAGACATAAACTGATCTCTTCTTTAAACGCCTCTGGGCAAATAGTAGGATAGACTTGGTTCTGTAGCCTTGCTAAAGCAACCCGTCCAGACGAAGGAAAACTCTAAATTTAAACTAGCTTTACTTCACTTACATATTTAACTTGTGTCACATCCTGCTTATAGTAAAGGGTGGGGATTAATTATATATATATATATATATATATATGTGTGTGTGTGTGTGTGTGTGTGTAATTTGTGCTGTGCATCATTAATTAGGGTATAATTATTAACTGGGCTAGCAGACCATTTCTAGTGAGTTTAATTCTCACTAAGTGCCCCACGTTTAGGACCTTGTGCAACATCTAAGCTCAGTAAATGATAACTGTCTATTGTCAATTGCTAAAAAGACTTTAGAAATTAATTATTGCATTTTTATCTGTGCAAAATTTCTAAGAAAATCAAGTCCCCTCCAGCTCTTAAAATGTTCCACATGGTACTGATTCACAATCTGGATAAAACACGGCTCTCCTCTGTTTTAGAAGATAATGAACAGATATAGAACAGAACATAAAAGTTGCCTAGAGTTATATGTGATAAAACTTAAAGAATGGTCTGGTAGGAGATCAAATAAATTTAAGGACTTACGGACAAGTTAGGCTAAAAGTATATATTTATGCAACGCCACTGCTACACACAGGATGTGACACAGGTTTATTGCACTGGTTCTCAATAAATCACTAAATCTAAAACTGCAGTTAAAACAGTTAAAGATGAAAATGTTTGATACATGAATTTTGCACCTAAAATGTATGTCTTTACCCAACCCCTCGGCAATGTGGTCAATTTGTAAACAGAGTACAGCTGGTTTTAATTCAGACTTTTCCTTCTTCTAGACTGGTGGCCTATTCCGTCCTATTATTTGCCCATAGCTTGGCTAGTAGAGATAGATTCATGACTTTCTCAAAGGCATAAGTACAAAGTGAATACAAACTTGGGTTGCTGATTCTATTTCTTATGATAGTAACTGTTATACTAAGCACTCCTCAATATACCAGTACTCATTAAATCAATGGAGTTAAGCCTAGTCAGTACTTCAATTAGAGACTCCTTAGGAACAACATGTATCACAAGTAACCTGAAGTTCATGTGCCAGACTATGTAAAGCTTAGTAAATTCTAAGAATTAAATACAGCAAATACAGTCAGTTTCCTAAGTTATTTTTTGTTTCTTTTTTTATATTGCTGTATATAAAGGCCAACACATTAATTCATCAACTTGATAAAGACTATAAATACAATGCACATGTACAAATCTTATACAATACACTAACCAAATAGGAAATACAGTTTACAATAGCTTATGATTTTCTGACAGAGAGAGTTCATAATACAACAAAAATAGATACCTACCATGCTATGCTTATAAATATCAAAACATGGTAGGTGTTTATTGATCTAAGTAAATTTGGCTGAAACAAAAACAAAACAAAAGAGTGAGGGAGTCCTTGTGGATTAGTGGCTAATGTGCTGGACTGGAACATTATAGTAAAAATGTTCAAACTCCAGTCATGTTATTACATTCACTTTTAGACCAATACTCTTAAGAAAGGTATGAAGTCCCTTATACCCATGACTATGGATAGTACCACTATTGTCCTTCCAAAAAGATGACTTTGGCATTAAATAATCCACAACATTTGATATGCCATTAAACAAAGAAATAAAACCCAACCAAAGAAAAGAAAAAAAATGTGTTTAACTTCTTCAGAATATTCGAAACATTCAATTAAATGATTATTTACATTAAACTCTTTTATTTTGTTTTATACAATAGCATATATATATAATGTATATATATATATACTACTGTATAAAACAAAATAAAAGAGTTTAATCTAAATAATATATATATATATATATATATATATATATATATATACACCCCTACCCCTGTAGGGTTGAGTTCTCTAGCGAATGAAGTAATCGTGTTGCCATTAGCATTTATTGCAAGTCTCTTCATATATGAATTGAGGTCTCGGTAGCCGTTAAACGGATGTATGTAAACAATAGTAATTGTGATTCATAACTGTTTAAAAAAATTTACTTCGCTGCTACTGGTTCCTCGTGGCTGAGGGTTAGAGGCTTGGATTGGCGTTTGAGTCAACCGAGTTTCGATCCTAGCTACGGGAAGCTAGTATGTCTAGCCACACTGATGAGTTCTGACAGAACAAAACAGATCTGTCTGTGGATGACTATATATATATATATATACAAATTTCGTTGAACATAATAGACATTTTCTGTCTACATATTTTCTTGTCGATCCTTTCATATTGCCATATTGATTTTATAGTATTCGGCTGGAACTGAAACATACAACCCAAAATTAACAGAATTAATTTTCAAACCAGTGCTAATGTACTTGAATGTCTTTAGCTCATGACACTATTTATTAAAAATTTTAAAAGTAAACACTACACACTGCAACGGCCCAGATGCTCTTCTTACAAAGTAGTAGTGTACATACAAAAGTTGCATCGCTTTTGTAATACATCCTCCCCTGATGATGGCCCAAAGTCAAGCAGAAAGTACTTGGGAAATAAACAATTATGGAAAATATATCAATCAATTCCCATCGAATACTATAAAATCAATACGGTAATATGAAAGGATTAACATGAAAATATGTAGACAGAAAATATCTATTATGTTCAACGAAATTTGTATTAATGAAGAAATGCTGCCAAAATATACATATATATTTATATATATATATATATGGAGAAGTAAGGACAAACTCATTGGCAACATTCTCCAATGAACTTTGATACATGGACATACCAGTTTTAGCCAACCAGCAAAAACTTACATTTATCGGCTTTGTGCAGACACTGAATGCCATCTAGAGGACTTACAAACAGTGATGTCTGATAAAAATGGATAGCAAGATGTCATGTAGCAGAAAAAGATAACAAAACTGATGTATAAAAATATAATGTGCTTCTTTTATTTTCCTTTTATTATCTGAAATGTATGCATAGGTCGAGTGAGAGAGAGTCGAAGATGGCTGAGTTTATACACACACAGGGGCGACAGTACAGTTCTTCTGTGAAACCTCTCTGCTTTCTTCATTCTTGTCAGGTTGAAAATGTTCCTGGTTATATAATATTCTGGACCTACACACAGATTCTCATGGTCACATCCCCTCCAATCCGCTGTTTACATGTAACACATGGACATGCCTCCTTCAAGCATACCACCCACACCATGTATGAGATTACACTTCCTTCTAGTATGATGCCCATGCAATTTACTCAGCATTTCCGCTGGGGCACCTGCATCCTGTTTACTTTAGGAACCAGGCACATTTCCCGTAATTTCTCGTTCTAGCATGCAACCCAAGAAATTGACATGGCAAGTCAAAGAGATCTTTAAGTCAATATCAAATAAAAAGAGAGAGTAAAGAGAATTCATTCAGTCAACTTGCCTTAATGATATATATATATATATAAGGGACTTTAAAAATGCATTAAAATCCATTTGATTTTTCTTTTAATCCCAGACTAAAAAGTCTAATATCTTAGCATCAAGATAAATATAAATACTCTCAATTTTTATCCAATTACATTTTGCTTTTTTAATATTACATAATGTATAGTGTCACTAGGAAACTGTTACTGTAGATAGACACTTATATGGGTTTTATTTGTAAATACTTTTCTCATAGCTGCCTTAAAGGCAACATGATATCTATGAAGGTTGATTTCGTAGATCATTTTGTAGCTGAATTACCCCAGAACATTTACGACACAAAAACTGAAGCTCTTCTTCATGCTCAGATTCTGAAAGAATGGACTGGCACAAATTTCTGGAATAAATATCAAGTTCATGTCAGATTAATTTGAAGAATTTTTCTAGCATTTTGTTCCAAATATTTTGATTTTTCAAGTCATTTTACTTTTTTTTTACTGGAAGATACCAGCTACAAATAATTCTTGTAGATACAATGCCAGGTTTATATATATATGAATGTGTTGTGGACCAATAAAAGGTCCGGAAGAAAGACACAAACTCAGGATTACGTGAAACAAGTATATTGAACAAAAGTATAAATACAGCATAGGTAAAAGAATGTTGAACATCAGTCTGACTGCCAAAGTGTTAGGCTGGATTTAACTTAAATCTGAGATGAATATTCTCCCAGTATTCATAGTAATAGGAAGAGTTCATTATAGTCCATAAGGTAGGCACCATAACAGTATGTATAGATAAATATTGCGTGTATATATATATATATATATATTGCATATATATATATATATATATATATACCCCTTGCAAAATTATTGAATTAGCACACTTAAAAGATGTTCTTTTTTTTTTTTTGCTGTAAATAAACTAATAATAAACAAGACACAAAACCTTTTTTTCTTTAATTGCAGAACATTTTATCTTCATAAAAAATTCCTTAATTAGACTTAATTATTTAAATTAATTTTATAATTTTTTCCAAGCCATGAAAAAAGGGTTATTAAATAACAGAATTTTGAAGAAAAATCTATGGCATGATCTTGTAATTTAAATTCCTAAAAAAACATCCAACAGAAGTTTAGATATATATATATATATCAGCCTACAGTCATATGTATGGGTGTATGCATGTATGTTACATGATCCATGAATCTATTGGATTGATTCCAGCTAGGCACCCTACTTGAAACTGACTTTGTGTTATGGGGTACATGATAAATACTTTGAATTTCTGTCTGGCATATGCAAAGGTTTTCACAATAGCAAAAACAAAGGAGCTCTCTCGAGAAGTGTGTGGAATGAAAAATGACCATCATGATCATCAAATGGGAAATTGAAAGATCTCCAATGAATTCAATATTCCCATCAGTATGATTGGAATCATCATTCAAAAATGGAAACAACATGATCTGACTATGGATCCATCTTGAAAAGAGTATCCTCGTAAATTAAGTAAATGAGCTGCTACATCCATTTGCCAGGAAGCAATTTGCGACTAATCCATTACCCCGGAAGAACTTCAGAAAGATCTACTGATGGCTAGGACAGAAGCTAGCAAAGATCCAATTAGTCAGACACTCCAATAGGTAGGTCAGCATTGTTTGATTCTTAGGAAAACATCATTTCTGGACCCGAATAACATAAAGTCACATAAACATCTCAAAGTGCCTGTTTCAAAGAATTATGGTCAGATGAAACAAAAATCAAACTCTTCAGTGGAAAATTCAAGATATGTCAGGAGAAAAAGGCATTTAGTATAACCCTCAAAATATCATCCCAACCATTAAATATGGTGATAGAAATATAATGATTTATGTTTGTTTTTCTTCTAGGTTTGGTTCGGTTTCTTTGTTTAATGGCATATCAACCTTTGTGGGTTATTTAACACCAAAGTCACACCAGTAAAAGAACACTTGTGGTACCATTTAAAGCATAGCTGGGACGTGGTGGGGGTAATAGTGCTCATACCTTGTGTAACATATTGATCCTCGACTGAGCTGTCAATCAAGAGATGCACCTGAGTAAATAAGCAGAAGAACGGCGAGACAGGTGCATCAGGCCGAGGATGTCGGGTGTTCACCTTGACCTGTCGACGTGGTTGAATTTGGTGCAGATACGTATGCCCACAGGAAACAGGTGGGCACCAAACAATTATATAACCAGGTGCCACAGACGGCTTGAGTCAGTCAGTTCGAGTCAGTTCCAGTTCTGTTCCAGTCGCAGTTGAAGTCAGTTGGGGACAAGATGCCCACGTGAAAGCCAGCTCTAGACTGAGGGCTTCTGCCCTCAGTGACTCACGGTTGAACAGCCCAACCAAGATGAGGAAGAAGTGCTGCTATGGTCGTGAGAAGAACTTTGGGCCAATATGTAGTAGTCTGTCTCCGTCTCCAACTCACCTCTCACACACAACCAACATCAACCCTTTCGAATAAAGTGTGAAAGTTATATTTTTATAAAGAAGTGTGTTCGTTTGTTCATTGAAATTCATATATTATCTTTACGATGTTTCTGCATATAGTTGAATATGTATAGTTGTATGTGGCTATACAATACCTTGCCGATGTGTGTTAGTCTGAAAGGGAATGTAGTAGGCTGACAGGAGTTTGAACTCACTTACTTAGAAGTCATAGTACAGCACTTTAGCTGTTATGCTACAATGACGCCCTCACTTTTCCTTCTAGAGGAACTGGTGTGCTACTTAGCATCGAAAGAACAATGTTCAATGCTATGTATCCCAAAATACTGTAGAAAAACTTGCTTCAAACTGTCAGATATCTTTAACTACCAAGCAGTTGGATTTTTCAACATGATAATGTTCTGAAACACGACAGGGAAAATAAGACCGTGGTTAAAGGGTTTAAGAGTGGACAAATTAGTCACCTGACGTAAATCCAATAGAAAATCTATGGAAGGAATTTAAACTGAAAGTTAATCAGAGGAATCCTCAAAGAATGGAATAAAATTGGAATTAATTTCTACAAGAAAATTACTTCAAATTTTTCAAAATATTTGACAACTGTCATAGCAAATAAGGGACATGCTATTAAATATTAAGCACTTTTTATTGATTTGTGTTCAAAACTTATATGATATGTTGAATTTGTGCATAAATTTAAGAGTAGACAAATATTTCCTGTTTTATTTCTTAAGCATATTTTATCTTAAGTATTCACAATATGCGGAAGAAGTTTCAATTTAGAAGCAATTATAGAAATCATTTTTTTTTTAAATTTAAATCATGTGTCTTGCATGTCACTAAATATATTGTGTATATATCAGAACCTTCTAGCCCTATTGGAGAGGCTGAGAAAACACTAACTATTCCTTGAAGAGGGTAAAGATCCCTCCCCCCGAAAAAAGAGGTGGCCTGGGTATGATACTGTACCGTATCTGGATATCGGGGGAGTGAGAAGTACGCCTTAATTGCTATTACTTCTAGGTCCACTCTGACCTGAAGAGATATGTGTAAGAGTCCTATTTATAGGTCAAATAGATCTGTTTAAAAATTATTTCTGTTCAACAAAAACATTTGATGCCATATAACTGGAAGTTATTTGTATTAAAATAGTTACTTGAAGCTATGATTGTTAACTTGAGATGAATTTTCAGTTTAAGAAACCAAAAGAAAAACTCACACAGATCAAGGTTTGATGATGACTTATTCTGCACCTATACAAAAAGATTCTTGTCAGAAAGTATTGAAACTGGTTTCATAAGTTTTGTCCAAATTGTATTAACTCATCCAGACACCAAGATATCATTGTTTTATCATACATGTCATTTAACTATGTACACATCAAGGTGCCCGTGGTGTAATGGTTATCATCGCAGGAAATGGACACGGCGACACAAGTTCAAATCTTGGACAAGACTGATTGCATTTCACGTAGCACTAATACCCTTGGGAAAGGTATGAATCCAATTATTTTCCCTCCAGATTTGGGTAAATAGTAGGACAGACTAGGTTCTTCAGTCTTGGTGAGGCAACTAGTCTAGGAGAAGGAAAACTCTGAATTCAAACCTGTTAAACTCCGCTTAAGAAAAAAAGATTGACCTTGTGTCATATCCTGCCCAAGCGGAGGGGTTGGGTAAATATGAGAAGAAAAAAGCTCATTTTAGCAAATCATGAAGAAGCCAAATCGTATTCTGAAATTGCCGGCATTGTACAAAGGTCAAAAAGCGTTGTCTATCGTGTAATCAGTAGATTTAAGGCTGACAAGACACTTGAACCAAAACCGAGATCTGGCAGGCCTCCTATGACTACCAAACAGGAAGATTGGATGTACACATCAAGGCTGTAATCTAGACGTCTAGACAGGATCCCTTTAACAGTGAATTGCTCATTTGTGAACATATTTCTATTTAAATTCTTGTTATGGGGACATATCCTACCATACCCCAAAGATGGACTCATCCAACCTAAACATATTTGCCGAGCTTAGCTCGCTCGGAGAAGACAACTTCTCGTTTCTTACAAGACATTTGACAGACAGACCTTGAGCCAAGACCGGCTAGTACTTCTTTTGTATGACTTCCTTTTTTCTGTTAATACATTAAAAGCAAATCATCATCATCATCATATCGCGCTGGTAGCACGGATATCCCTGACCCTCTCTCGCCACTCCTCCCTATCGTTCATCGCCCGAGGTAGGTCATCAGGACAACATCCTGTATCCTCACATAGCTGCTGAATGTATGTTCGTGCTGGTCGTCCTGCTTTTGCACGGCCATGTGTGGGGGTCCATAAGAGTAAGTGGTGCATTATTGCAAGGATTTTGTTAGAGCAATAAAGTCAAATGTACTTAGTTACTTGAAAACATGACAATTATTAGATAGAAATAATTACTTGAAACTATATAAATATTAGTATTAGATAGGAATACTTGAAAGCATATACATGTATGCGAATTATTTGTAATAACTAAATTGGTATCATGTAATTTTGCGCAAAAAACTCTTAAAAAACAAGTACATGAGAAATATAAGTATAAATGTACAAAGAACACAATTCCTTAACCTATAGACATAAAATAACTCTTGACGGTTTGGCATGGCATTAAAATCAATTAATCAATGAGACTTCTCAGAGATTAGAGATGCTGCAATGATTCTATGCCGAGTGATCCAGAGTCACTTTGATCTTCAACAGGTGTGAATCAATATATTGATATTATCATCATCAAGTCTCACTGAGAGCAAGGAATTACTTAAGTCTCTCTCACTATCTGTCTCTATTGTCCATCACTTTTGGAAGGTCTTCTTGACTGCATCTGGTGTCAGCTCAGAGCTGATGTATATAGGCCTTTGTTGGTCAACCAGCACTGGTGTGTCCATGTGCTGAAATCCACAGGAAACTGACACTGATGAGTTTCTCCTTAATTCTCTAGCAGTGCCCAGCATGTTTTGTTCATCTTACTAAGATAGTTTGTGTGAGAAGAGGTAATTGACCACACAGCTGCTGTTTTATGGGCTGCTGCTTCCAGGATATGTTCAAAACAGTACATCAAGCTTGTTCTCCAAGCATTTCATAAGAGGCCAAGAGGTGCAAACATGACAGACATGCTAACTTTTCTTGATAACAAATTGAATTCTAGCTCCTTATTTGATAGGAAGATGTGAGTATTTGGTTTGTTTTGGTTGTGTTTTATAGCATATCAACCCTTATGGATTTTTTAATGCCAGATCATATATATATATATATATATATATATATATATATATATATATATATATATAGTTATTGGAATATTCTTATATCATATCAACCCTTGTATGTTATTTAATGCCAGGTCCAGTTCATACATATATATTATATATATGATTTGTAATCCAATAGTTTGTAGGTAGCATTTTCAAATGAGTCAGAGCTCATTTGTTTGCACACAGTTAAATTGTTTCAAGTATTTCTTTCTAACACAAATAATTCAAATTAATATTAATCATTTTTTCACTTACACTTAAATGGTTTTAAGTATTGTTATCTAACACTAATAGTTCTATTTAATATTAGTTTGTTTGCACCCAGATTAATCATTTGTTTGAAGACAGTTAAATGGTTTTACATATTGCGATGTAACACTAATGATTCAGTGTAACATCAGTCATTTGTCTGCCCACAACTAAATGGTTTCCCATATTGTAACACAAATGATTCAATGTAACATCAGTCATTTGTTTGCACACAACTAAATGGTTGCACATATTGTAACACGAACGATTCAATATAACATCAGTCATTTGTTTGCACACAACTAAATGGTTTCACATATTGTAACACTAACAATTCAATGTAACATCAGTCACTTGTTTGCACACAACTAAATGGTTTCGCATATCGTAACAGTAACAATTCAATGTAACATCAGTCATTTGTTTGCACACAACTAAATGGTTTCAAGTACAATAAATGGTTAAACAGTTCTATTTGACCCACAGATGGGACCCTAACAGGTACTACCACTCCGGATCAGAGTGGACATGGGATTAATGACATTGAAGAGGTAGTCTACATTCAGCAAAGCTCCAGGACTGAAGCCTCACCATCAGATAGTTTAGAGTCAAATCAGGACGCTCGTTGGGGGGGGGGGCTCTTGCCCTCTACAGAGTTGCATTCAGCATATTCTACTGCCCTCATCCTTACCAAGTGGACTGGATGAGACTATGATTTTCTAAATAATGATATATTCCCAAATATGTCGTCAAAATGTAATTTTTTTTTTATCTCTGCTTATAACAAGCAACACAGTATTTTATCATCATAATAATAAAATACTGTGTCGCTTGTTATAAGCAGAGGTAAAAAAAATTTATATAGACATTGTATAAATATTGTTGAGAGGTTATTTAAATGAAATAATTTTTTTTTAAAACCATTTAGTCGAGAAAATAAATAAATCTCAGCATATGGTCATCACTTAGGATGTCTAATAATATAATTTTTCTGTTGCAGGTGTTTTAACAATTTAAAGCAATTTTATAAATAGAATACACTTAAAAGGAATGGAAATATAGTGTCTGAAAATGGATCATTTCTCTTTTAAAGAATTTCACCAAAACAAAGTAAAATTTGCAAAATATAATACAATGTATATCACCAATAAAATGATTTGAAAAAAAATCTATATTATATTTAAGATATTCGATTACATTTATATAGTCCAGTCAGGTCAGTGAGGTTTAGAATATGCTGACTGAATGTTATTCCCTAACCTCTGAGCATAAGTTGCCCAGTCAACTGGGACTGTAGAATACACCGACTGCTTCTCTGCTGAGTGGTAAGACACCCCCCCCACGAGTGTCCTGCATATGACAGTAAACAATCTAATGGTGAGGTTCCAGTAATGCCGGAGCTTTGGGGAATGCAAAGTACTCCTTTATTGCCATTGCTCCCAGGTCCATTCTGTCCTGCAGTGGTAGCACCTGATAGGGTCCTATATATGGGTCAAATAAAACTAAACTGCATGCTAAACTACATACTTAACTAAATTGCTTAAAATAGGACTGTTTAAACATTTAAACTACATACTTATGCTAAACTGAATAGTTTGAAAAAGAAGTGTTTTTATATGCTCAACTGAATTGTTGGTAATAGAACTATTTTTGACATTGAAACTGTACTTACACGAAATGGGATTCTTTGAAATAGAATTGTTTTGACATTTAACTGTGTGTAAACAAAAACTATACTTATACTAAACTGAATTGTTTGAAATAGAACTGTTTATTTGCATAAAAATGGAATGGCATTAAATAACCTACAAAGGTTGATATGCCATAAAACCCAAACAAACAAACAAACAAACAATCTAGGCATAATATAACCCTAAACAGGTTGAGATGCTGTTAAAATAAACCTATTGATATATCAATAATATTCACAAAAAATCTCTAGTTTGAAAATCATTTAAATGGTATGTCCAAAAAGAAGTGTCCGCAGTATGGCACTAAACAGTAAGTAAAGGCAAATATATTTTATATGTAATTTTTGTCGTTAATTCTTTGTGATCAAAAGGGTTGATTGTATAATTCTAGTTCCTAATTATTAAGTATTGAAAGAAGAAAAAATAGGATTGTTATTTGAAAAATATAGGGCAAATAGAAAAGAAAGAAAAACAGTTTAAAATAGAAAGAGAAGAAAGAAAAGATGGAATAAAAAGGTAGTTACATAAGCAGAAATGAGGAAAGGAAGTAAAGAAAAAAGGAGATAATCTAATAGTAGGAGGATTAAGAAGAAGAAAGAAAGAAAGAAAGAAAGAAAGAATAAGGAACCAAAAGAACTAATGGAAAGATTAACAAAAAAAAGGAAGTGATACATTACTAATATTTTATAGGAAAGATTGGGTTTGTTTTAAATCTCTTTTAAAATGAGTCTCCTGTGGATATGAGATGTCATTTTCTCTTTTCGTCAAATTTCAGCCCTTTGCCTCTCAAGGTTCTTACCATTGTGTGATTCACACACTCAACTCATTTCCATAGCAAATCTGCCCCACCCACATATAAAGCCTCCTCAAAATTCAGCTGTGTCCTAACCAACCTTAACTCCCACCGGATCTCCTCCAAATCTGATTCAATTCACAGGCCACAGACACCAGATTCTATTTCTCAGTCACACTCACCTCACACCAACAGCAATCCTGTTAGATTTTAATTTGAAGTTCTCTCTCTCTCTCTCTCTCTCTCTCTCTCTCTCTCTCTCTCTCTCTCTACTCCTTACCGCTTTCTATTTCACACCCTCTCTGTTTCTCTCTTCCTCTCTTTATATACCTATTTCTTTTTTATTCCTTTTTTTTTTTTCAAATAAGTGTCAATTGATATTTTTAATTATTACTCATTCCATTTTTGATTTTTATGTATTTAAAGAATTCTGAATTTTCAGCCCAATCAGGCAATATCTAAGAACACCCATTCAACCCCGGTATGAGGGTGGGGCTTATACTACTTTTGAGGCTCCTGCAGCATAATAGTTATATCATTGAAGAAAATGAATGTGGATTTGGCATTTAATAACCTACAAAGGTTGATATGCCATAAAACCCAAACAAACAAACAAACAATATAGGCATAAGATAACCCTAAACAGGTTGAGATGCCATTAAAATATATTGATTGATCTATCAATTACATTCACAAAAAAGCTCCAGTTTGAAAATCATTTGAATGGCATGTCCAAAAGGAAGTGTCCTTGGTATGGCACTAAACTGTAAGTAAGTAAAAAGTTGGCGACAGTAGTCGAAGGTGACCAAAAGGCTCCTTTTTCAATAGCTACTACACCGAGGTGTAGAGGAAGGCACAACTTCTTTCCCAGGATTGCTCCACTTTACCCTTGATACATACCTTATATTGCTGAGTGTTAAGCAAGGAGGTATCAAGTACCATTTTAAAAGTCTTTGGTATGACGCAACCTGGGATTGAACCCAGGTCTCCCAGACCATTGGCAAACACTCTAAAGTAAAGGCGAATATTTTATATGTAATTTTTGTTGTTAATTCTTAGTGATCAAAAGGGTTGATTGTATAATTCTAGTTCCTAATCATTAAGTATTGAAAGAAGAAAAAACAGGATTCTTGTTTGAAAAATATAAGGCAAAAAGAAAAGAAAGAAACAGTTTAAGATAGAAAGAGAAGAAAGAAAAGCTGGAATAAAAAGGTAGTTGCATAAGCAGAAATGAGGAAAGGAAGTAAAGGAAAAGGAGATTATCTAACAGTAAGAGGATTAAAAAAGAAGAAGAAGAAGAAGAAGAAGAAGAAGAAGAAGAAGAAGAAGAAGAAGAAGAAGAAGAAGATTAGAAAGGTATAAATCAAACTATTTTCCCTCCAGCAATAGATAAATAGTAGGGCAGACTGGTTTTTTAATCTTGGTGTGGCAACCAGTTTAAACCAGACCTGGAAAGGGCTGGACTTAAACTAGCTATTCCTGCCCAAAACACACTACATGAGTAATGCCCCACAACCAAACCAGGCTACAGGCTAAGTCTTCTTAACCCTTATGAAACTTTAGCATCTGATTTCTTTTAATAACTTCTACATCTTCAACTCTTTCCCATGAGATGAATTTTCAGTTTAGGAAATCAAAAGAAAAACTCACACAGAACTTAATCTGATGATGAATGATACTGCACTTAAACAAAAAGTTTCTCTTTAGTATTGAAAATATTAAAAATGGTTTCATAAGTTTTGTTGAAATTATACTGACTCATCCAGATGTTTTGACTGCATTCAAGATATCTAGACATCATCACGTTACCTGTAATATAATGGCCGAGGGATTTCATTTTATGCCTTTGGGTTTAGTTAGGCTGAGAACCTTTCAGCTCAGTGCATGGGTTACTTAGGTGCAACATTAATGCAGGTGTTCACATGCGTAGAGTGGACGTGTCACTCAGAGATGTCACAATAGAAACCCGAGATGGGAAACGGGGCTAGAGAGTGCAAAT
>OY757937.1:69189059-69236559 GCA_963585895.1 Sepioteuthis lessoniana
CCATGTCTTATCAGATTAAAAAAAAAAACTGTCATGAGGTAAGTTGGCATTTATTCAATTTAGTTTTTATACTGCTCTACGGGCAAATATTCGAATACTTTTCGAAAGCTTTTTATGACGATTTTTTATTTCAATATAAATAAGTTAGTAAAGCTAGCAATCGTAATGGAGAGCGACTTGAAGGCTCCCTTTTCAATAGCTACTACACTGAGGTATAAGGGAGGGCGCTACTTGGTTCCCTTGATTGCTCCACTTTACCCTAGATCCATACCTTATATTGCTGAGCGTTAACCAAGGTGGCCTCAAGTACCATTTTTTGAGTCTTTGGTATCACTTGACTTGGGATTGAACCACGGTCGTCTGGACCATTGGCGAACACTCTATCCATCTACACACACACACACACACACACACACACACACATATATATATATATATATATATATACATATATATATATATATATATATATATATGAGAATATTAATAATGTATATCATGTATATATGTATAAGCCACTGAATAAATATGTTATACAATAAAAAAGATAATGCTTAAACTAAATTTTGAAAAACATTTCTAAACTTTTATCTATTTTGTGTTTTTATTTTTATTCTCGATTTCTTTTTTAATCTTAAAATTTCTTTTCAAATTTAGAGTTGTTTCATTTTTGGAAATTATTCTCAGACCATAACGATGAAATTAGATGCATTATATGAATTGAAAATGTCTCTGCTTATTTGCATAAAGAGCACATTTTTGTTGCGTTCGATCTGACACTTGTTTCTGAATAACTTTTGGCCAATGAATCTAAAATTTATGACATCACCTTTTTGAGTTGCAGGATGCACATCCTTTGTATAAAAAAAAACAATATGAAAATACCGCATCTAACAAACTTGCGCTTATTTTACAGAAGGTCTTAAAAATTTACATACAAGAAAGTAATAAAACTTTGCTTCACGGTGTGTACAAATCTATTTTGTTCATACAAAAGATGTTTTTACAGTAAGCTAAATTGTGTGCAAGTAGTGTAAGGTAAAAATTAACGTTTTTAGCTTTTTCAAGAATGTTCAATCTGTAGACAATTTGGATTTCTGCTATAGTCAGCCATCATATTTACATCCTATCTACTCTGATACCGTTCCTCTATGATCTTCAAATCTTGGTGGAACCGTTCAACTTGTTTCTTGCTGATCTCACCAAAGTTTTTCGCGAAGTTAGCAAGATGGCTCTACAGAAATTGCAACTTGATGCCCACGTTGCTACTGACTACGTTTTAGTTCTCTATCTTTTTTTCCGACAATTTCAGTGGATGTCTTTGCTCATCTATTTCCAAGAAAGTTTCTGATAAGGCCTATGAACGATCCCCAAGCGTTTTTTTTAGTTATTATATTGTTCTAATGAAATGTTTATGTTTGATGAGCTTTCGAATCTGTGAATCATTAAACACAACGTTTTTTTCAGTTGTCAGACCAGGAAATGCCAAAATAAGGTATATGAAACAGTTGCTTTCAGTTGGCAATGCTTTACCAAATTGCTTCAAGAGATCCAGTTTCATGTACAAAAGTAGGAATACAATTTTCTTTATGTCAGCAAATGGCTCACATAGAATGTTGGGATCACCAGGTCAGATCTTGGAGGTCAATCCCTGCTCACGAAATGCTTCTCAAGAATTCTGCTGCCACATATGCACAATAAGCAAGAAGACTTGAAGTATTCCTGTTGCTGATCAAGAAGAAAGCATACTATTTTAAAATTAACACAGATGATCTAATTGTGTTTGTGATATTGCGACAACTCAATGATTCTCTTGACGACTTCATATTTTTCACAAAGTTAAATGCCCAATTTGGTCTTCACCATATAAATTACCATTGTGGAGGAGGAAATATTATGAAATAGTCACCATTCACTTGAGCTGTTAAGTGGAATTCTCATTTCTTCCAGTAAACCATGTATATTATTGCAAACGTTTAAAAATACTGCGGAGAATCCACTTTTTCTGAATTGAAAGTTGGATACTTTTGCTCCTTTTTCAAGCAAGACTTTCTCATTGAGTTTTTATATTAGGTGTTCTGAAGCCTTTCTTCAAAGTTTCAAATCTCGTGTCAAATTTCGTGCCAAATTATTCAACTCTTGCGAATCAAATAATTGCTGTCACTGATTTCTTCATCATGATACAGATATTAAAGAGATTGAATAAAAACTTACACTGAAATTTCAGTGAAATGAGGCCATTTGATGTTACATTTGTTTTTTGTTAGATCCTGAAGTTCCCTCCACCCCCAAAAAGTAACAGTCTGTGCAATGAACTTTCGTCTTTCATCGAATCATAGGTTTACCAAAATGCCAACTTATAACATATTCCCTTGGTTCACATCCATAGTCTTGAATGAGAACGTTGACTCCTAAGGGTTGAAGACCGACGGAGTCAACTGATTGGTCTATAATCATGATTTATTTTAGAAGGAAGATTCGAATTTTTTTATAGATGCTGTGCTTTTCAAAAATCAACTTAAAATCCCCTGATCTGAAAAATTCTCTCTTCTTATTCATAGAATAATACAAGAAATCAGCTGACCAGGCTTATTACTTGCCTACAAACAATACATAGACATAAAACTATCTGTATCCAAGTTGAATGTCCGTAAAAGTATGAGGTCCATTGAAATACATCCTAAAATATCAAAGTACTTGTGAAATGAAAGCTTCATCAATGCAATGAATAAATTGTTTGAGAAATGTATATAATATCAAATGATTTCAAATATTTGGAAAACCGCAATTGTAATAACACTACATAAAAAGATTCGATACATTTAAAACATTAAATTTTGTATAAGGTTTTCGAAGTATTGATTTGTACTTGCATATCAAATTCTGCTGGGGAAGATGTAAATTATAATCAATAGGGTTTCGTCTGTGGTAAATCGACATTATCTAATTTTGGAAAGTATTGATATTATATAGCCCAGTCGGCTGAGGTTGTAGAATACACCGACTGCACTTCTTCAGAGGAGGAAGACTTCCCCACAAGTGTCCTGTATATGACACTAAATAATCTGATGGTGAGGCTGCATCGCTACCAAGTCCACTCTGGCCGTAAGTAGTAGCACCGGATTGGGTCCTATCTAAGGGTCAAAAAGAACTAACCTGTATACTGTTTGAAGTAGAACTGTTTATATGAATAAAAATGTATTTGCCACTAAATCACCTACAATGGTTGATATGCCATATGGTATTAAATAATCTACAAAGGTTGATATGCTATATGACATTAAATAACCAACGACATTTGGGAAATTATTGATACTATATGATCCAACCGACTGAGTTATATAGTATCGATATATGCCATAGTATCGAGATATGCCATAAACCATTGGTAGTATAAATTAATATTTGATGGAGGAGGTTAATGTGAATATTATTTACATTTGGATTTTAGCAAGCCATTAAATACTATATTTTATCATCGTTTACTAATGAAAAGGAAAATCTTGAGTATTTCTAAAAAAAAAAATGTAAAGGTTTTAAGATATTTTTGATGGGTAGAAAAATGAAATTAAACGTTGATAACAATTATTCTGAATCGAAGTATTTACCTTCCGGTGTTCCTTGGGGATCAGTAAAGAGACATTCGTTGTTTTTAATATTCATCAATGATTTACCTTATGAAATAAAATCAGAAATAAAACTAATTGCTGATGATGTCAAACTACTTGTTGGACCATAATCAAAAGAAACACTACAGATGGAACTAAATGAATTTTTATATTTAGAAGATATTTGAAAATTAAGATTTGATATAAAAATCATATTAGATCTAAAATCATTCAAATTGAATATGAATTAAGCAACAAAGAAAATAAAAAAAGAAATGATGAATGCGATATAGGGGTTGGCTTTGATGATAGATTTATATGCACTTACTACCTCCCCCCGTACAGGCAGGATGTGACACAAGGTCAATTTTTCAGCTGAGGTTAACAGGTTTGAATTCACAGTTTTCCTTCTGCTAAACTTGCCTAACCATGGCTGAAGAGCCCAGTCGACACCACTATTTACCCATATTTAGAGGGAGGATAACTGGATTTATACCTTTCCCAACGGCATTAGTGCTATGTGAAATGCAATTAGTTTAGTCCAGGACTTGGCACAGTATTGCCGTGTCCATTTCCAACGACGATAACCATTACTCCACGGGTATCTTCCTGATGGTGCATTTATGGTTGACAAACATATTTTATTTATTGTATCGAGGGCAAATGGAATATTTGGTTGAACGGTTAGAAATTTTATTTCAAGGGAGGCAAATGTTGTTTTAAAAACATATAAACCCCTAATCAGACGCATATCGAATATTGTACTCAGTCTAGATCTCCAGTGTCTAGACAAGAAAATTGGACTGTAATATTGAGATCGAAGGACATAAAAAGAAGAGTAATAAAATGATCAAAAGTGTTTAAAAAATTACAGTTACAGAGAAAAATTAGGGAAATTAGGATTAATTACTGTACTAGAAAGAAGAATGGGAAGAGATTTAATTGAAACTTTCAAAATAATCAATGAAATTTCTAATTGTGGTAGAGATTTTTTGAATATTTCTCCTCGAATTGGATATAAGTAAGTCTACAAACTTATAAGTCTTTTTGCTAAGATAGTAAAATGCATTTTTCGAAAGAATTGCTTAATCAGATCAAAAACAGCTATAGAATAATAGATTTTAAGATTAGATTTAATGATTTCAGAAAAAAGCTAAGAAAAAGAATTTAAAAGGACGTTTTGGGGAACTAAGAGATGAATTACTTAACATAATCTGATTTGTATATTGATATTGTATTAATATTGTATGTGCTTTGTGTAAAGATTCATTCGTTTTTTTGTCTAAGGTTGTTGGGAGAAGATCGTAAAACAGGGAAATTCTCAAGGTGGCAGAACAAACAAACAACAACAGCAGCAGCAGCAGCAGCAGCAGCAACAACAACAACAATAATAATAATAATAATAATAATACACAGAATAAAACTGAAAGAATGTGAAAAGAGAGATAAGTACCTCGACCTTGCTAGAGAATTGAAAAAAATATGGAATATGAAGGTGACAATTATACCAATTGTGATTGGTGCTTTTGGCACGGTAACTAAAGGATTATTAAAGGGACTGGAAGATTTGGAAGTTGGCGGCCGAAAGGAGACACTTCAAACAACAGCATTATTGAAAACGGCCAGAATACTGAGAAAAGTCCTGGAGACTTGAGGAGACTTGCTGTCACTCAATCTCCAGTGAATGACCATCAACTTACGCTGATGTGAAAAACTCTGAGTAATAATAATAATAATAATAATAATACAAACGGATCACCTACTCTTTACAATACGACCAGATCTAATAATAGTAAAAAAAAAAAAAAAAATGAAAAAGAAAACTTGTCGAATTGTGGACTTTGCTGTCCCAAGTGATCACCGATTAAAAATTAAAAGGAAGCAAAATGAAGGATAAATACATGGTCCTTGATAGGGAATTAAAAAAAAAACTGTGGAAGTGAAAGTGAATATATGATATCACTTGTAACAGGTGCTCTTGGTACAGTCATCAAAGGATTGGTGCAGGGACTAAAAGATTTAGAAATATGAGGACGAGTGGAGATCATACAAACTATTAAATTATTGAAAACGCAGAATACTGAAAAGAGTCCTGGACACTTGAGAAGGCTACCGGTCACTTAAAATCCATGGAAAAACTATCGGTTAACGCTGGTGAGAAAAACTCGCAAAAAATGTGAAAAGGAGGATAAGTACCTTGACTTTGCTAGATAATTGAAAAAGCTGTGGAACCTGAAAGTGACGATTGTACCAATTGTAATTGGTGCTTTTAGCACAATAACTAAAGGATTATTAAAAGGCCTGGAGGACTTGGAAGTTGGCGTACGGGTAGAGACTATCCAAATGACAGCATTACTGAGAACGGCCAGAAAACTGAAAAGAGGCTTGGAGACTTGAGGAGACTTGCTGTCACTCAAACTTCAGTGAAAAACCATCAGCTAATACTGATGTGAAAAACTCTAAAGGAGTAAATAATAATAATAATAATAATAATAATAATAACCTACCATATAGCAGACTTTGCCGTTTCGGCGGACCACAGAGTGAAAATCAAAGAAAACGAAAAGTGAGACAAGTACTTGGACCTTGCCAGATAACAAAAACAAAAGCAAGTTAGGAACATGACAGTAACGGTTGTATCAGTTATTTTTGGCACACTTGGAACGGTCCCCAAAAACTTAGAAAAGAGGGTGGAAGAGTCTGCATTGCCTTTTTGACTTGCAGTCCTGGCCCACTGGGCTGGGACACACTTTGGCCATCCGTATCTGGTTTCTTTGTTTAATGGCATATCAACCTTCTTAAGTTATTTAATGCCAAAGCCATCTTTCTAGAACAATAGTAATGGTCCTATTTAACCCATATCTAGGAAAATAAGGGGGTTCATACCTTTCCCAAGGGTATTTGTCCGAAAGTGGACGTAATAGCGCAAACTGGAGTACGAACTCGCATACTACGATTCCGCAGTCCATGATCTATTCGAATTTGTGTCCTTTGCTGTAATAATCAGAACGTTTCTGCCGCTTTGATCTTCGGTTTTCAGATTTCAGTTTAAAATTTCATGAAAATTACCGAATACAAGAGATATCTGAAGAAGGCTGAAGAATACAAGGGCCGAGAAACGATGACTATAACAAAGATTGAGCCTTGGGTGGTGTAAGGATTGACAAGCTAGACTTGCAAACCTCCTCAAGTGAGTTCGAGTCTCAGTGGGTGCAACATTCATGTGGCCTTGTGCTATATCTAAGCAAAAGGCTTAGTAAATTACGATTATAACAAAGGAGATTTTCATCCTAACTGATTAATCTGCATCAAAAACGAATTAATATTTGAGATTCTTATATACAATAAGATTGGAATAATAGGCCTTGAGCTGGAATTTTGAGCTATTTTTTCCACTGCTTGGTGTTCAGTGATTAGTAAGGAAACGTTAGGATATGAGGATTGACAAGAAAGGAGATTATGTTGAAAATGTATATGTGCTGTATAAATAAAGTAAAAACGTTTTTAGTTATGATTTGATCACGCAGGCGCTTGAGGAGGGTTTGCTCATGGTGTAATGGTTAAAGCGTTCGACTACGGAATCGTAGAAACCGAGTTCGAAATCCAATCGCGCTATTACGTTCACTTTCATATAAATATCCTTGGGAAAGGCATGAACCCCTTTTTATCCTCCAAGCTATGGGTTAAACAGTACCACAACTATTCTTCTATAAGGATAGTTTTGGAATTAAATAACCTACGAAGGTTGATAAGCCATTAAACAAAGAAACCAAACCAAACGCACTTGCTCATGTACCAATTGGGGTGTGTGTGTGCTCTCGTATGTGTATTTGTGTGTGCGCACAGATTTTTTTAATGTGGGATTTGCTGTAGTTGTGTGTGTGTGTGTGTCAATTGTTATATCGTATTTATTCTTTTATGTATTTGTACGTATGCACATTTGAATATATGCACACGTGAGCAGCAAACATCTATCTATCTATCTATCTATCTATCTCAGTCTGTTCATATCTATCTATCTATCTGTCTATCTATTTATCCATATTTACCAACCACTCCGCTCGGGTAGGATATGACACAAGGTAAATTTTTAAGTGGAGTTTAACAGGTTTGAATTCAGGGTTTTCCTTCTCCTAGACTAGTTGCCTCACCAAGGCTGAAGAACTCAGTCTGCCCTACTATTTTACCCATAGTTGGAGGGAGAATAATTGGATTCATACCTTTCCCAAGGGTATTAGTGCTATGTGAAATGCAATCAGTCTCGTCCAGGATTTGAACTCGTGTCGCCGTGTCCATTTCCTATGACGATAACCATTACACCACGGGCACCTCCACGGGCACCTCCACATATCTATCTATCTAACTTTCTTACTATCTTACTTATTTTTACTAATCTCAATCCTATCCTTTATATATTGAATAAATGGCTTTGTTTCTGTCTACACAAAACATGAGAATATTTTCATACGTATGAATACACACACACGCTGACGTACGCACGTATCAAAAGGTTTATTATTAAAAACATCTATACATATCAAGTGTTCACTATAAAATAATGGTCATAATACAGTCATTTATATAAATATGTACGTATATGCACACAAACACGTGCAACACGGAGGTGGAGAGAGAGAGGAAATAAGTGAGAGTGCGCGTGTGTGTCTACGTGCTGCCTAGATAGACGTTCCTACAACACACACACACACACACACACACACGCACACACACACGCACACGCACAACCTATCCCAGCTTGTCCTCGTATTATATACTGATATACGCGTCTTGTTGCGCGCATGGGCTTAGGTGCCTGTCTATTTATAAGCGAACATTCAAATAAAACCTTGCGTTATATAGCCTGAGTGCATTTGCACTAAGGAAAGCATTTCAATTGCCAAAGGTTGTCCTTTTTTGATAGCTTAAGGGCATTTGGTGCACTTATCCCCGCGTGCGCACACACTCACAGATATATATATATATATATATATATATATAAAAACATACATACATGTGTGTGGGTATGTGTGTGTGTGTGTGAAGAAAATGGAATTGAAGTAGAATAGAGTTCGAGTATCGGTCGGGACGATTCGGGTTGACTTTGCACTAATTTCCTTTAGATCTTCTAAAAGGCATGAATCCACGTCTCCCTACTTGTTATGGATAAATAGCAGATATGTTGGCGCCTTTTAGCTATGTGAAGTCAATATTATCTCTCTATGCAGAAAAGGTTACTCTGACAGAAAAAAAAAACAGGCGTCGAATGGTCGGCGATTAGACCAGTTCCCACCAGTCCATTTCCGCGTGGATAAGGAGATGATTAGCAACCAAGTAGGAGTCAAAAGACAGTTAACTAAAGATGATATGCTGATAAAACATCAGATGACAACAGGAAACCACTTCACTTTCAATCATGAAGAACAATCATGGTCAGGCACCGATAAAGAAGCTGTGGAGAACTATGATTACACACATTTTGAAGACTAACACACACATACACACACACACACACATATATATATATGTATGTATTAAAAGAATGTGACAATGAAAAAGACATAATACAGGATAAAAACTCTCGACTCGTAGTTTTACGAGTTCGATCCTCAGTTGAGGTAGTATTTCACACGTCAAAAGAGTATACTTGCTCAGTTGAAAAAGTCAGGCGTGGGGAATACTTAAGGATCGAAATCGTGAAACTCTGAGTCGTGGGGTTTTTAATCTTGTTTTACATCTTTTACATCTTATATATTTTTTACAATTCAAACGTCTTTTGATATTTTTGATATGTTCATAAATTAGTGTAAAGATTTTACGAATTAGAAACGTTTTAGCATTAAATCTAACATACTTTTAAATGGGAAGTGAACCCGGTGACTCGAGTGTAAACCTAGGACGAGACTACATTTCCCACATCGCTAATACTTTTGGGAAAGATATGCATCCAACTATTCTTACTTCCACCACGGGGAACTAGTAACCTTTGTATGGCAATCGGTCTAAGAAAAAAAAAACTCTGAATTCGAACCACTTGAACTGTATTTGAATAAATGACTTTGTGTGGAGTGATAGTATATATATATATATATATATATATATATATGTTTGATTGTTTGGGGGGGGTTCGGCAGTCTATAAAATGTCTGCTAATATTTATAGACTTTCCCATCAGTAGTCAATGAAAGGCGACTAAAATAGAAGTAGTAGATGATCCAATCAGACATCACAACGTCACATATAAACAATGGCAAATCAATAGAGCTCTGATTTGTTACGTAGAAGGAGTATCATGTATCGCTCAACCAGAAACATGATGGTTACTCGAATTTCAACAATATATATATATATATATATATGAATTTCGACTGTGCCTCGCCGAAAACAACATAAAAATTAATTGTCCATACGACAACGACATTCTCTCGTCGGCTTACATACCACCTCTCAGTGCCATAAAACAACATCAAATAACAAAACATAACTATGACACCAAAAAACTCCCATCCTCCGATTTCGAAAGATTCTTAATAACAGCACAAGAAACCTCTATACAAATAACTATAAAACCGCCTACAAATCCCTGAAGCAGTGTACATTAAAAATAAAAAGCCTAACATTAATAAAATATTTATCACTGGCACTAATATACTAAACATATTTTATAACTAACCTTAGTAGCCCTTCAAACTGAATGGACTAACCATTTTGAAAATAACCCAAATGAATAAAACTCACACACACAAAAAAACAAAAAATATAAACAATTGTTCCACTTATGACGACCAGAGACATGGTTGAAAGCACTTGCATAAATATGGGACACTTTCTCCACCGTTTGGATCCTAATGAAAAGAAACAAGAAGACTATTTCTAATAATTCTATTTAACATAAGTCAACAAAGTTAAATGGTTCCAAATATTGTTATGTATCACTAACAATTCAATTAAACATCAATCATTTGTTTAAACACAGTTAAATGGTCAAACAGTTCTATTGCAAACAATTCAGTCTGGCATAAGTACAGAGTTTAAATGTCAAACAGTTCTACTTGACCCCTCTGGGCCAGAGTGGACCTGGAAGCGATGGCAATAAAGGGGCACCCCGCATTCCCCAAGGCTCCAGTATTACTGGAGCCTCACCATCAGATTGTTTCGTGTTATCCAGGGTACTCGTTGGGGTGGTATCTTACCCCTCTGCAGAGATGCAGTTGGTGTATTTTACAGCTCCGGCCGACTAGGCAAGAGAATTTCTGCGTTTCACTTTCCAGGAGTAGTTCTGGCCAGTGTACATGCCATTATTTTGTATTGTCAAAATTTTCTCAGTTCCAAGTGGTTCACCAACACCACAAATTGTATTTGTTCTCGTAGTCCATCTTCACCAGTTAAGTGGATTTACTTTTTGTGTGGTTAATTGTCTCATCTCTCTCTATCTCTCTCTCTCTCTCTCTCTCTCTCTCTAGCATACACATGATATTCTTCTGAATTTTATCTATTCCAGCGTTTATATGAAGTTGTTCTGGAATGCTATAGATAATGATATCATCTTTTATAAGTTTTTCACACCAGTTGTAACTTCTGGCTTTCTGTGAGATTTGAGTGACCCCAAGTCTCTTCAATTCTCGTAGACTCTTATAAACAGTTTAATCTTTAGAAAGACAAATCCTTTTATCTATTTATGTCTAAAGAAAATACAGTCGATACAGAAGGGATAAAACAAAATTTCGGCTTCGAAACATTAATATTTTCCCATGTAATCACCATCATTAGATATGTATTTCTTTCAGGGCATCCATATCGCATGCGTAATGCGGACCCTGGAAAACAATTCTATCTATTCTATTAGAAGACATGGGTATGGGTGGTATATCAGTTGAGGTTGGACATGTCACTTGTTTGATAGTTTTGTGGTTGACTGGAAAAGTAATATCAGATATGAAACCAGAGTTATGACTCTGAATTCTGTCATGCGGAAAGAATTGCTGCTATTGATATCCATCGACATAAACAGAATGTTTACGGACGCCAAACAGCGAATGTGAGCACAGTTAGGCAATAAGTCGTGTATTTTAGAAGTGATAACTGCGATGAAAAGTCATGATGAACACAGTAATTAAACAAGTGTGCCTTTGGTCAAGCTCTTCCGCACAAATCGGGCCAATCATATTTACCAACCCCCTCCGCTCGGGCAGGATATGACACAAGGTAAATTTTTAAGCGGAGTTTAACAGGTTTGAATTCAGAGTTTTCCTTCTCCTAGACTAGTTGCCTGACCAAGGCTGAAGAACCTAGTCTGCCCTACTATTTACCCATAGCTGGAGGGAGAATAATTGGATTTATACCTTTCCCAAGGGTATTAGTGCTATGTGAAATGCAATCAGTCAGGTCCAGGATTTGAACTAGTGTCGCCGTGTCCATATCCTGCGACAATAACCATTACACCACGGGCACCTCCATAATCGGGCCAATAGAAGATGGAATACGTGGACAATATTTTTATGACAATGACGTTGTTTTCATTTTAGTGAAAATGTGAAACCTATCTATCTATCTATCTACTAGTGTCATGGTGCTGCGGGAGTTTTCTGCTACCAAGGCAGCTCTTCAATAAACAAGAGGGGATGGATTGGAGACATCTGATGTTTTCGTGATACTGATTGCAAAAAACGAGTGGGACACAACATTAAACTGATTCGGTATCTCATCCTGCCTGGGATCAGATTGTAGTATGTGTATCCTTGGAAATGATGCACTTATTTCAAAAACTATAAAATATGTGCTGATAAACCTTATCATTCGGAGGTCTCTAAACAATTGCTACTTTTTAAAAATAAATACGAAATGAATAATGATCCTAATAATAATAAAACCCATGAAAACACGCCCATTAATGTTTAAATATCTATTTTAATTTTTTGTGAAATATTTAATTATATTTTCACAGGAACAGGTGCTCTATTCTGATCTTAGGCAAATACGTTACGACGTTACGACGTTAGCGACACGAGGGAGAGCTCACAGATACTGCACTCTGATCCTGCGATGAAATTCTGAATCATACTCACCGACGGAAACTTGACCTGTCGACAGAATCTAGAATATGCTGACAGTAGCCCTTGCAAACGGCAAAGCTCCCCACCATCTCAAATAAGGGGTATTCTAGGTATCATACTATTTGTTGGTGAGGCTTCAGTTTTGGGGATCTTAGGAATGTGGACTACCACTTCATTGCCATTATTTCCAGGTCCACTCTGACCCTTGGTAGTTGTACTTGTTAAGGTCCCTCCTATGGTTCGAATAGAACTGTTTGCAAATTATTTGTATTTGATAGGAATACTAGTCTTCATAACTATGTGCAAAAAAACCCTCTTAAGTTACACCGACAATCAATCAATTAACGACGAAGATATGTTAGAATCTTACAACAGACAATACAAACGTGATTGAAGTCTCTTATTTTTATCTACCTCTTTCATTCTTCTACCTCTGTCTTTCCTCATCTCTCTCTCTCTCTCTCTCTCTCTCTCTCTCTCTCTCTCCCCATGTGTGTTCATGTGTATGCGTGTATGTATGTTTCTGTTTTATGTTTGTACGTATTTACCTGTGGTTTTTTTCACATTCTCATGAAATGCATATCTGGTTGTGATGCGTAAGTGTGTGTATGTAGATTTGTAATTAAACGAATCTATTCTTAATATTAGTAACGTGAGTACTAATATGCATGAGTTTTAAAATGATAATATTTCGTTTAATCGTATAAACTTCATTCAATAATGATATTAAAATTTTTGAAATTTTGAGAAAAAAAACCCCCAGCAATGCTATTACGAACGTCATTCATTTTGAAATTTAAAATAAATTTGTAAATGAAAAACGTTTGAATTTCTATTTATAACAGGTATTTAAGCTATTAATTAAAAGATTTGAAAATATTTAATTTTGCTCTTGAAGTGGAATATTATTGATTAAAAATTATAATAAAATTTTAGACTAAAATTTGTGAATGTTGTGGATATGTATTTGCTATTCTAAGCGTTTAGAATTTCGTTCTCGGACTAAACCAATTGACACTTCCGACAATTTTGAAACTGCCTTCAACCTCAGTTACCATATTTCGTTCGCCAACCAGATGAATAAAAAGCCTAATACCAAATCTTTGTCTGTCTTTTTTTTTCAACAAAATATGCCACCTTCTTTTTTTCTTACTTAAATTAATCCACTTCAATCTGATCAAATCTCAGATGAAACCTGATACATTTGACTCATTCAAACTCCACCATATACCAAGACAGTTTAAGTCAAAACCAATAATCCCAACCACGATCTCTTAAACCCACATGTACCTCCTTCTCTATTTCCTCCTTTTCCTGCCTCTTGTCATTAGACCCTCCCCCTCCCATCTTTTTAAACCTTTATTTTCTCCATTATTTTATCTATTTCCTCATTTTCATAAATGTTGCCCCAGCAAATGTTTAGTCTGAAGAAATTCTTTGAATAAAGAATGAAGTATCACTACTAAACCCTTTGTAATTTTCTGATTTATCCAGCTTTCCGCTTATTTTCATCGTCTTGTCAGATTCACAACAATCTACCATTTCCCCACGCTTAAGCTTATATATGTATATATATATATAGCTTTTGAAATTCCGTTCGCCCGATTGACTGTTGAATAAAAACTTATTCGGGCAATTTATTCTCCTAGTCACCCGGCGGTCGATCAAAAATCACAATGAAACGTGTCTTCAAATATAGAAAAAGGAAATCTGATTCTTTTTACAACACAGAAGTATGCCATTGAAGATTCACAAGTTACATAGAATTACCAACAATAACATTAGTGGATTATTTGGTCTTGTGCTTGGCGCCTGACGACTGACGAAATGTCTGGTTAAAGAAAATTAATCTAAGCTTCCATAGTGGATCCAGAATGTCTCTGTTGTCCAGATTGAAGTCGCTCACAGATTTTTGATATTCATTTGGAAAAAGAATTCCTTGATTCAACATCTATATTCGCTCCCTGTTTACAAAAAGTAAAAACGAACATTTGAAAGAAAGAAAAAAACACTTAATTCTGTCAACCACACACCGAAAAAACAAATTATACAAGTAAGTAATATTCATATTTTCTTCTCTTAATGCTTAACCTCCTAAAATGCCTGGAATTATTAACTATGATTGGTTGAAATTGGAGTCGGTCGAATAAAATGATTTGGGGATGAGTAAATTTTCCCTCACTCTAGGTCGAGTGATTTCTTTTTCAAATCTCAAAACCTGTATATATATATATATGCATAATTTTTCTCATTTTTTTTAAAGATATTATTGCTACAATAAAATAATAAATACAAATAAGTTTGAATAGAACCTGTGATATCTGATTAAAATAAAATAGCTTGACAGGACTTAAACAAAGTTAAAAGTTGGGGAAGAGAAGAGAAATGTTTTTTGAAGAAAATTCACATTATCAACACCGAGTAAATATCTTACTCTGCGATAATAAAACAAAAATCAAACAGGAAAGGTCAATTATCCTCATCATCATGTCGCGCCACCAGCGCGGATCTCCCTGACCCTCTCACGCCACCCTTCTCTATCGTCCATCGCTTCCAGTCGGTCTTCTGTATCAGCACAGAGCTGTTGTATGTAGTTTCTAGCTGGTAGTCCTGCCTTTGTTTGTCCATGTGAAGGGGCCCACAAGAGTATATCACTCATGAGTTCATCCCTACTCCCCCAGCAGTGTCCTGCACGCTTGGTTCGTCTAACTTGGATAGTTTTCGTGATAGTTGGTAAGTGGCCGTACAGGTGCTGCTTTGTGGGGTGCTGTAACATTGTTAAGAGAGGTCAAACTAGGTGATAATAACCTTATTTACCAACCCCTCCGCTCGGACAGGATATGACGTAAGGTAAATTTTTAAGCGGAGTTTAATTGGTTTGAATTCGGAGTTTTCCTTCTCCTAGACTAGTTGCCTCACCAAGGCTGAAGAACCTAGTCTGCTCTACTATTTACCCATAGCTGGAGGGAGAATAATCGGATTCATACCTTTCCCAAGGGTATTAGTGCTATGTGAAATGCAATCAGCCTCATCTAGGGTTTTGAACTCGTATCACCGTATCCATTTCCTACGACGGTAGCCATTACACCACGGGCACCTCCATTAGGCGATAATAACGCTGACTCGACAATCCTTGTTATTTCGTTCAGGCTTGTTACTGGATAACAAATCATACGAGCCATAGAAGCATATAGCTTTGAAAACCATGTAATGCAGCATGGTGATTGTTAAGAAAAGCGGATGAATCCAAATGCGGATCAACGATGTTCTTCACCTGATGTTAGGTGGAAAAACCTCATAAGTCAAAAATTTACCCATTGCACCTGATATACAGATATTTACAATAGTAATTCACTAGATAAAGAGAATTTTTCAAAAAAGAATTAAAATAATTTTTCACAATTTTTTCCACAAATGTAAAATTTGCATTGATTGGAATTGGTTCATAGAAGAAATATCTTAATCTCACAAAAATATCTATTTTGAGGCTATTCAAAATGGTGGCAAATCAGAGTGCTTCATCAAATTTTCAGTGGCTGAGTGATGCAAATAATTTGAACTTTTAGAATGGAGGATGTATAAAGAGAATAATGTTTTTATTTAAAAAAGATGTTAACAAAGGGGCTAAACATGGGCTTGCCACTACAAGCCTGAGTAAAAAAAAAATAACCCATTGACTGAAAACACACTAACTCTACGGTAAAGAGAAAATTACGGGCGCAGCGGTCAGAAAAAAGGTCGGCGGGGACATGAAAGAACATATCACTATGGATTTCCTTGAAACTACTGCTAACTCTTTTGGCAAAATTCAGCTTATTTATTGAATGGTTCTCGCATATATATATATATATATATATATATATAGTAAAGTTGGCGACCTTAATCGAGGGTGAACAGGTGGATCCCTTTTCAATAGCTACTACACTGAGGTGTAAAGGAGGGTGACTCTATTCCCTGGATTGCTCCACTTTAACCTTAATCCACACCTTATAATGGTGAGTGTTAAGCAAGGCGGTATCAAGTACCATTTTGGAAGGCCTTTGGTATGATTCGACCTGGGATTGAACCTCGGTCTCCCAGACCATTGGCGAACACTCTACTCATAAGATAAATGGCACGGTTAAAAGAGAAATGCAAATAAGAAAAGTTTGCATAAAAAAGTGCTGAGTAAATATGAAACCGAAAGAATAGTATAATTATGAACAGAGGAAGTCCGTTACGTGAAACTTCATGTCATGTGCACGAACATCAGAGGGAAATTTGAGAGAGAGGTGGCTATCAATCGTATTTATAGTGTGGTGTATTGTCACGTGTTTATACGAAAGTACACGTGACTCTCACACAAGTCATATATATATATATATATATATAATAGAAAGGTCCGCGAAAAAAAATTCACAAATCTCTTGGTAGACCTTTCTATTTTAAATATATCCTTATTCTTTCTTTGGATCTACAACAACCATCTTTAAATATATATTACACTTTTGTAAGTTATTTTAAAGGCTCTCTGGGCCAACAGTTATGCTCTAAGATGGAATAATGATAACAAACGATAGGTTAAAAAGGAGGTAAAAGGCTACTAATAAATTAATGAATAAATCGACCCCCCCAAAAAAAACAGACGCCCCCCCGAAATCCCTAAAACAAAACAAAACAAAACAAAAATCGAGATAAAACATTGAGATACAGAAATTATTCAACTGATGATAAAAAGAAAACAAGTGAAACTATATCTTCCTGATATATATATATATATATATATATATATATATATATATATATATTGGGAATAGAAAAGAAAAATATCCTGGACTCTCAGACAAATGACATCCGGTCACATCACATGACAACCATTTTATGTTGAGTCGTTGGTTCGACTCGGCCCGGAAGTGAGATGCTTGGTACATTATGGAGAATTGTGTCCTAATACAGTTATTAACTACTCATTGACCACCCCACCATCACTCCTCCAGTTTTTTTTGTTTTGTTTTTTTTACATTTAGTTTTTTTTTTCTACTATTAATCTTCCTGTATCATTTTCTTACACTCTTTTTCTGTTCCTCTCTTTCTCGTTTTCCATTTCTCTTCCTCTCTCTCTCTCTCTCTCTCTCTCTGTCACTGTCTCTTTCTCTCCCTGCGCGTCACATACGTACATAACCATGCAATCACGCGTATGGACATATTAAAAAAAGAAGTATACATGCACCCACATGTACAGAGGCCAAAAAAATAAAGGGAGTCAACGCATACTTGTATAATTGGCATATTTGATTTCCTTACCAACTGGACGTCAAGTCACGTGCAGTTCACTTTTAGTACTTCCTGTCGGGGACCTGTTCACTCCTTGCTGCCTCCTTTAGGGATTGGCCGTGCCGATCAAGATGCTCTTTCAACTCATTGGGTAGAATAGAATTTTCAGTTATTTCTACAATCATTATTTACATAGAATTTAGAAATTAAAAGTTATATCAGGATTTATTTCTGAGAAAATAAAATAAAAGTACTTTTCTTTCTCATGAGTCTGTAGCGGGGTGGATTATAGCATTGATAACTTGAAGGTTGTTTGCGTATATTTGTCGTACCTGAATATTAGAACTTACAGCTACAGTTATTTGAATGTGAGAAGAAAACATTTCGGACTCTTGTAGTAGAGGAAATGTATTATGGTTTCATATTTCCACTTGAAAACATAATGTGAAACACAGCAAGACAAATTCAGAACAATATATTAATAGAAGGATTACAGAAATGACATGAATATTAATGGGGGGGGGTATTGTTTTGGGAGAAAACTCCTATCGTGTAGTCGAAGAGTCTTTTGGTGCGAGTTAAGTGTTCTTGAGAGAATGAAAGTATTTGTGTGAAGGTATACATCGAGGCATTGTATCATGTGTCATACGAGCAAAAGCCATCTCTGTCGAGGAAACGAGTATGCTTCTTGTTGTCGAGGCATGACCGAAGAGATGTTCAATTTTGGCAGGTGCATCTTTTATATACTACTTTGATCAAGTCACCTAGCCGCCTTTTGAATACTATTTGGCAAGTAAGTTTAAAAGTCTTGTTTTTTTTTGTTTTGATTTGTTTTGTTTTGTTTTGTTTTTGTTGTTGAAATATAACACCAGATTCAATTACTGCGAATATTTTTCAAATGATTTCCAAGCAAAAACTTTAATAAAAGGAAAGCAAAGAAAAATCGAAAGAAAGGAGCAAAAAAAAAAGAAAAAAAGGAAAAAAGGAAAGACAAAAGAAATAAATAAATGTAATAAAATCTCCAGAAAAGAACAACAGAAAAAAAAGATAAAAAACAAAGGTATAAAGGAAGAATTAAGAATTTATACAAGAAAAGGAAAAGGAAAAAAGAAAGAAAGCTAAAAAGAAAGAAAGAAATTAATGAAGGGAATGGGCATCCCCCCTACCCCCCTAACCCCCCCTCAAAATAAAAAAAAAATCAGTGAAAGAATATTAAAGAAAACTGGGAGGAAAAATTGTAGCAAAGAGAAAAAGAAAGAAAAGAAAAGAAAAAAATGAAAAAAGAAAAAAATGAAAAAAGAAAAAAAAGAAAATGGTTAAAAAGTTTTTTTTAATCGTTATTTTCTTTCAGGAATAAACAAAAAATATTTTAAAAGAGGGAGAAAAGGTAAATAGGGAAACAGAGAGGGAAAAAGCCCCCCCCAACAGCAACAAAAACAAAAAAATTTCGATGCCCCACCCTCCAAAAAAAAAACCAACTCCCGTAAAAAAAACAAAAACAAAAACAAAAACAAAAAAATCAAATCCCATAAGAAAGTGGGTGTCTTAGGTGTGACGCTAAAACTTTAAATTTTCGTTAATGCCTTTTCGAAATCTATTTGTGCGTAATTAGTAAGGCAGATTTAAATTTCCAGGATTGAAAAGTTTACAAATTATTTGTCTTACAAAATTAATTGCAACTAATATTAATCTCCCTTGAGAAATTATTGAGTTATTATTATCAATACTCTTATGAAATCTTTCCCCGACAGTGTTAGCGGATGGTTTCGTACTGGAGTTTGAGTGACAGAAAGTCTCTTCATGTCTCCAGGACTCTTCTCAGTATTCTGGCCGATATTAATGAAGGTGTAGTTTAGATGATTTCCACTCGTCCTCTTATTTCCAACTCCTCTAGTCCCTGTATCAATCCTTTGTACCAAGAGCACTAATTACAATTGGTATTACCGTCACATTCATGTGACACAGTTTTTTCAGTTCTCTAGCAAGGTCCAGGTACTTATCTTTCTTTTCGCTTTCTTTCAGTTTTACCCTGTGGTTAGTTGGAACAGCAAAGTCCACTATTTTTTTTTGTTGTTGTTGACTATCACTAGGTTTGGTCGTCTGGTCGAGATTAAGTGATCAGTTTGTATCTCAAAATCCTTGAGAAGTTTGTGTGTCTTCATTTTTTAGTATAACGGTTTTCGCCGTAGAAAATGGATCTGGTTACCCGAGTTCGATTTCTGTACGGAGCTGTATACATTTCACAGTGCGCTAATACTCTTGGGAAAGGTATGAATTCAACAATTTTCCCCACCCAGCAATGAGAAAATAGTAAGGCAGACGAGATTCTATAATTTTATCTCAACAATCGGTTGAGAAGAAAGAAAACTTTGAATTCATACCACCTGTACTTTGTTTAAATCTTGATAAGGATGAGTGAGTAGATTTACTTTATATTGATTGATATTCTAATGGTATATCAACCCATCAAGGGTTAAAGGTCTGATAATCGCGTTCATTGTACGTTCCTATTTACATCGAAATATGATCAATTTTCAAACAGATGTCATCATCATCATCATCATCATCATCATGCCCGTGGTGTAATGGTTATCGTCACCGGATATGGACACGGCGATACGAGTTCAATTCCTGGACAAGACTGATTGCATTTCACATAGCACTAATACCCTTGGGAAAGGTATGAATCCGATTATTCTCCCTCCAGCTATGGGTAAATAGTAGGGCAGACTTGGTTCTTCAGCCTTGGTGAGGCAACTAGTCTAGGAGAAGGAAAACTTTGAATTCAGACCTGCTAAACTCCGCTTTAAAAATTGACCTTGTGTCATATCCTGCCCGGGCGGAGGGGTTGGGTAAATAGGATCATCATCATAATCATGTCGTGCCGCTAGCACGGATATCCCTGACCCTCTCTCGCCACTTCTCCCTATTGTTCATCGCCTCTGGCAGGTCTTCAGGGCTACATCCCGTATCCTCACATAGCTGCTGAATGTATTTTCGAGCTGGTCGTCCTGCTTTTGATCGGCCATATGTGGGGGTCTATTGGAGTACATCACTTATGAGCTCGTCCCTGCTTCTCCAGCAGTGTCCTGCATGTCTGGTTCTTCTCAAGACGTTTTGTTAGCGTCCAAGTAGTGCATCCATAAAGCAGTATCGATACGACAGCTGCCTGGAAGAAACTGCGTTTCATTTTATCGGTTAGGTCTGATTTCCATATGATCGATAGCCTATTGCTCGCTGTCCATGCCTTTTTTAGCCGCGTGTCGATGTCCTTTTCGGTTGATGAGACGCTGCTTCCTAGGTAAGTGAATTTATCTACTAGTTTAAGAGGGGTTCCGTCTAGTTTGGAGATGTCACCTGTTTGATTATAGCACATATATTCCGTTTTTTGTGCATTGACATGGAGGCATATGCCTGCGGCTGCTCGTTCCAAACTATGCATCAGTGTTTCGGCTTGGTCGGGTGTATTTCCCAGTATCGCTATGTCATCGGCGTAGTCGGCGTCGGTAATTGTTTTTGCGGGGTATCTTCTGCTTCTTTTCTTTGTCAGCTCGAAGCCGTTTTCTCTGATTAACAGACACTTCTATCTCCTGTAAGAGAGACTAGCAAACCTATACGGGTCTCATTGGGCGCCCCATTCATTCGAACCAAAGTGCTTTGAAAAGTACTATCCCATGTAAGACTGAAACTAGGAGTATTGGCAATGATGAGGTGCTCCACACTCCCCACATCTCAAGAACTGGAGCCTCACCCTCAGATGCAGTTTAATGTCATTCTCAAGACACCCCTATTTGGCGGAGGTCTTATCCCTTTGAAGGGGAAATAGTCAGCGTATTCTAAGTCTTGCCGATTAAGCTGAAGGAACGAATTTACATGGCCGATTATCATAAATTGAAAAAAGGTGCTAGACTTAGGATATTACAGTAGGTGTTACACCCACATCATTTTTACTTTAATTTTTTTCATACAGTATGAATCATGTGGTAAAACAATATTCAGAAACGACGGAATTCAGCAATTGAAATTGGTAGGCTTATGCTCTAGTCTCAGACAAACTTCCATTCCTTTGTCTTGTTTGAGTTTTGACGTTTTCAAAAAACGTTTTTCTTTAAAAAAAAAAAAAAACTACTTCCAAATGCACAAAAGACGAATTTAAGGGAGATTTTTTTGTTTACATTTTCTAACAAATAAACAATATTGCATTTACTTTATAAATATCTGCACATATGAACAATAAACAATCTATCTATCTATCTATCTTCTAATATGTCAGTCTGTTCATATCTATCAATCTATCTATCTATCTATGTGTATGTGTATATGTGTTTCTATGTGTTCATGCATGTCATCGTCATCATCATTCCCATTATCATCAAGGGATGCCGCAAGCACAGATTCCTTTGACCTCTTTCTCTCTCGCATCATCTATCCCAATCAGTGATCTCTTTTGATAGGTCTTCTTGACGGTATCCATGTCCGCACAGAGCTGATATATATGAGTCCTTGCTGGTCGGTAAACACTAGAGTGTCCATAAGTAGGATTCCATATGAAAACGTCATTTATGAGTTCTCATTTTACCAGTAGTGCCCAGCGTGCAAAATTCGTGAGATGGGATGTAGATAGCCGTACAGCTGCTGTTTTTGAGGTGCTACTTCCAGGATTGATTCAAGATATCACGCAGCATCCTTGTGCAGTTTCCATCATGCTTTTCTTTTTACTAGGGTTTCTTTAGAATTCAGGTGGTGCAACCATGCAATAACACTGAGGCAGCTACACCTCGAAATAATTCTCGCTTTACTTTTTGCGAAAGATAGACAAAATGTGCATCGAGAAAGATTCTCCAATTTGGTGCAAATATCAGGGATTAATTGTAACGTAGTGGAGACCTCCCACTTCCAATGACCCTAGTGTCTAGGTGTGTGACGAGCAACAAAAACTCAATCAGGGAGAACTCTCGCTATAGGCACGAGAAATTGTCACACACTAGAGCTAGGTATTTTTGCAGAGATATCAGTCAGTTACTCGGAAAGCGACAAGAAAAGAAATTTCGAGGGAAGGTTACGATTTGTCGAACAATAGATTTTTCCTTGATCTACTTGAAAATACCACTCCATTTAATGTTTTTGGGACCAGTCCAATGACAAATTATAACTTCGATAATGAACTACCTGGAATTTTTCTGTGATTACGTGTCTGACTTTCTTTTCCTGATATGAAATCGTCGTTATTTCTTCATGTTGTCTTTGTCTTCGCCAATTTTCTTCACAACACCAACTACGCTACGTAATTCTTACTCATTCAGAAACATCGCATGATATTTTACCAGCCATCAATTGGTTTTCGCTAATCGCTGAAGGATATTCGTGATTCTGCTCTCCAAGAGGCGCTCTCTTGTAACGATTATTGGCAAGACGAGTTCAAATCTTGAATTTTCTTTTAGTCTTTAGGAAAGACATAGATCTATATCTTCTTTCTCCGTCTATGGGTAAATAGTTGGATAAACTGATCTGTCTAACCTTGGTACGACAACCGACATTGGTGAAGGAAAACTCTATGTTGAAACCAGCTGTAGCGTAGGCGCAGACTTTCATCTCAAGAGAACTCATCAAAATATAACAAGACTTCTGATAAAAATATCGCAAGTTGTCCTTGACTCGTCCAGATATATGAACGTTCACACTTAATTTTATATCTTTTAATCAAACTCAAATCTATCTATCTATCTATCTATCTATTGTAAATTGCTGTGTACAAGTCGATCTGGCACATACGAATTTTAGCTCAAAATTCTGGGTTAGACTTATACATAGTAGACACCTCAAAATACACTAGACTTCTAAATAGCGGAAACATTCTCTGTAAGCCTAAATGAAGTTTGACTATAATAACCTATAGCAAAAGCATATAATAAATTTATTGAATTATATGAAAGTGTATGAGTAAATACTTTTTAAATTGCTGTGCGTTAACATTGAATTAAGGTGTTAATCGTCAATAAAATAACCTTCAAGATACAGTCATTGCTCTAGATTTTTTATAAGTTGTAGCCGTGTCCATACTACTAAACGGATGCACCACATGGACATTAACAAAACGTATAGGAAAAAAAGCTTGATCGGAACTGCACTAAGAAGCTACGTACCGTCTTGAACAAATCCTGGAAGCAGCACCGTCTAAACCGGTAGTTGAACGGCCACCTGCTTTCCATCTCACAAACTATTTAAGATGAACAGGACATGCGGGCCACGACTGGAGAAGCAAGGACGAACTCATAAGTGACGTTCTCTAATGGACTCCTGTTCATAGACATACTAGTATTGGCCGACTAGTAAAGATTTACTTATATCAGCTTTGTACGGACACAGGATAATACCGAGAAGACATGCCCGAAGTAATAGATGATAGGGATGGATAGCAAGATATAGTGTCAGAGTCTTTGATGTCAGCGCAAATTGAGGATGATAAGAATGATACTACACCTTGGTGTAGTATCATTGATGATAAGAATGATACTACACCTTGGTGTAGTAGCTATTGAAAAAGGGAGCCTTCGGGTCACCCTCGACTATTGTCGCCAACTTTACTTATACATACACCCAAACTCGAGCCCAAGGTAAATATTTTGGGAAGTTTAACAGATTCGAATTCAGCGTTTTCCTTCTCCCAGACTGGTTGTCGTACAAAAAGTTAAACTCCCAGTCTGCCCAATAATATATCCATAGTTGAAGGGAGAATATTTCCCAAGTGTATTACCGCTATGTGAAATGTAAACAGCTTCGCCCGGGAATTGAACTCGGGTTGCCATGTCTATTTGCTATGAAAACCATTACACCACGAGTGCCCCAACTCTCTCTCTCTCTCTCTCTCTCTATATATATATATATATATATATAATACTAACGACAAAGATCTGAGCAAAATGTCTTTCTAAACAGTCAATATGAATGTTCAGTTTCACTTAGTATTCTACACGTCGATACTGGGGCAGTGAGAGTGTGAAGATTATGTTGCGCCAATTGTAATGCCCTGCTCACTTTAAAGCAAGAGAGAGAGAGGAGAGAGAGAGAGAGAGAGAGAGAGAGAGAGAGAGAGAGAGAGTTTATTGAAGTGTCAGGTAGGGGTAAGGAGATAAATGAGGGTTGGTTTTTCAATCGGATCCGACTTACCTTTGACCTTTTTGTCATGTCATACAGAATAAATTTCAAATGGTACCATCCACCGATGTTCCCGGATGACGCGAAAAGGCGATGAGCCAATGACATTCCAGGAATGTGAGAATAGAACAGGACAGCCTCTCAGTAAATTGACAGAATAAGGACGTGTTTAAAATGATATGCTTGCTTATTGATTTGCCCTCCCATTATATATATATATATATATATACATATATACTAGGTGAGCGTTGGGTTTCCGCTGCAACAACGGTCCATGATGATATTGACAATTCCTTTTGGGAGGAGTGAGGGATTCTAAATAACTTTCATAGTTATTTCCGTTATATCAAGAAATTGGATAATTTTAAAAGTATAACATTCAGCTCGGATACAGATGCTATAAAATTATAGAAAATATGACAAACTTTTAGTAAAAATAGTTTCCTTAAAGAAAGAAAAGAAATGAAATAGTACTTATTTATATCATGGTGGAGTGATTCTGATTGATGAATTAGAGATGCTTTAACCTAGATATCAAGCACACTTTCTGCAGATCCTGTCCAATAAAAGCTGTTATATTTCGTGTATGAAATTTATACATAAATGTATGAAATATTATGGGACAAAAGTAAAATTTAAAATCAATTCTATCACATTTGTCCCATAATATCTGTTCTATTTAGGGTGTGAAATTTATTTGCAAATGTACAAAAATTATGCGCGATCAATACGTCCACGATGAAAGATTTTGTGTTGGTTGGTTGGTTAGGCTTTACGGCATATCAACCTTTTTATGTTATTCAATACCAAATCCTTTTTATACATATATATTATGTATAGGGTGTCTCGATATACATGGGACCCATGTTACTGCAAATAACTCAACTAATAATTGTGGTTAGTTCTTTTTTGGTTCAGATTTGAAAACAGTATACTCTAACGACTATTGATGCTTGATCACAATGCCTTGGACAAGAGAGGAAAAATATTTTGTGTCACTACTTATTTGGAGACAAAGTCATTCAAAACTGTCTCAAAATAGATGCAACACATTATTATGATAGTGCTTTATTACTGAGACAAGAAACTAAAAAAAAAAAAAAAAGATTGCACGTCCTGAAAGCTGATATAATAACAATAAAGTAAAGTTGGCGACCGTAGTCGAGGACGACCAGAAGACTCCCTTTTCAGTAGCTACTACACCGAAGTGTAGAGGAGGGCGCAACTACACCGAAGTGTAGAGGAGGGCGCTACTACACCGAAGTGTAGGGGAGGGCGCTACTCCTTTCCCTGGATTGCTTCACTTTATCCTTGACCTTATATTGCTGAGTGTTAAACAAGGATGTATCAAGTACCATTTTAAAAGTCTTTGTTATGACGCGACCTGGGATTGAACCCAGGTCTTCCGGACCATTGGCGAACACTCTACCCTCTAACAATTAAAAGTATTCATTTGATTTCTTTAGCTCAAAGAATACATTTTTTAGAGGACATGTCCCAAATCACTACCATTGAGCTTGTCTCTGCAATAAATCATCATCATATAATTGGGTTATATCTATTTTGAGACACCTTGAATAAATGATTTGTTAGCGAATCGTTTGTTGGTTACAATATCTAAACGAGTCAGAGCATATTTGTTTGCACACAGTTGAATGGTTTCAAATATTGCTATTTAACACAAGTTATTATGAATTCTGAGAAAATTTTTGACTGTAAATCGCTTTTATTTTTATCTGTGTTTGAATAAAATGAGTTTTAAACGAACTGAAAATAAGAATAAAAAGGTGATTCGTATCTCTATTATTTTTACGCATAACTGACTCTTACGTTAAAAATTCAATAAATTTAAGTGACATATTTCGACACCGATACAGGGTGTGTCACGTAATTGAGAACACATTTATAATCTAAAGTAAAACAAAAATATTCAATAGTGAAAATCGGTGTATTTTCAAAAAGTTTCGGGCATATGTTGAACTTAAAAGCGATGAGACTTTTCAATAATTAAGCGAGTAACCATTTAATAAGACTAAGTAGCGTGTCAGGGTTAATTGATTGGTTTTACGGCATGTCAGCCCTTGTTGGGTTATTAATGTCAGAGTAAAACCTATAATTAATTACGGTACAAAACTGTATCATTTTAAACTTGTAAACACTCTATACGTCATATCAATGTTTAAGAAGGAAATGTAGTTAAAATCATTTTCTATATGCGATATAGATGCATCTGGACCATTGATTGTTTTGCTAAAGATTTCTACACAAGATCAAATAGAAAAAGTAAGAAATTAAAACAGAAAATAGTTATTCAGTAAAATAATTCCTTGCCTCTATTATAGCCTAAAGAAGATCCTCTTTGTTGACCAATACATCCACTTTGGAAGATTTTAACTTGATTAGTTAGTTATTTTTTACGGCATATCAAACCTTGTAGGCTATTTAATGCCAAATCCTGTTTATACATATATATATCAAATATATATGATTCGGAAATATAGTTTGCAGGTAGCAATTTTTAAACGAACCAGAGAGCATTTGGCTGGTTTGTTTGTTGGTTGGTTGGTTGGGTTTTATAGCATATCAACCTTTATAGGTTATTTAATGCCAAATCCATTTTTATACAAATAAACAGTTCTATTTCAAACAAATCACTTTAGCATTACATAGTTTAATTGTCAACACATTTTTATTTCAAGCTATTCAGTTTAGTCGAAGAGTTCTAGTTAAAACATTTCAGTTTAACTTTTTAAGTTTTTGTTTACACACAGTTGAATTACCAAATATTTCTATTCAATTCAGTTTAGCATAAGTATGCAGTTTAAATGTCAAAACCGTCCCATTTCAAGCAATTCAGTTTAGCATAAGTACATAGTTTAGTTCTATTTGACCCATACATAGGATTCCGAGTCAGAGTGGACCTTGGAGCGATGGCAATGATGGGTACTCTACATTCCCCAAAGCTCCAGCATTACTGGAACCTCACCATCAGATTGTTTTAGTGTCATATACAAGACACTCGTTGTGGGGAGGGGTCTTATCCCTCTGCAGAGAAGCAGTCGGTGTATTCAACAGCCTCAACCGACTGGGCAACCAGAGCGCATTTGTTTGCGCACAATTAAATGGTTTCACATATTGCTATCAAACATTAATAGTTTTATTTGCACACAGTTAAATTGTTTCGAGTATTGCTATTTAATACTAGAAATTCGATTCTACATTATTCATTCGTTGGCACAGAGTTACACGGTTTCAAGTGATACTATGTAATACTAACAATTTAATTTCACATTGGTCATTTGTTTGCACACAGTTAAAAGGTTTCAAGTATAGAAAATGATTCAATATTTCTATTTGACCCAATGGGGGGGCCTTAACAGGTATTACCATTCGGAGTCAGAGAGAGCCTTAGAGCAGTGGTAATAAAGGGGTACACTGCATTCCCCACTGGAACTGAAGCTTCACTATCAGTACTATATCTAGGAAAGTCGTTAGTGGGTGGGTCTGACCCCTTTGCAGAGGTGCAGACGGCGTATTCTACAGCCCCAGCCGGGCAACATGCAAGTGAAAACATACGTCCTCTGTTACCTAGATGACCCTCACCCATTTGCTGCAGTCATGGGTGAACCTAGTCGTCCTTATGATGTCAATTTTGATTTTTTTTTTCTCTAGGCTTTTGATGACAGGTACTCACCAGAACACTTGCATATGCACTTCCCTCCTTGATATCTAATGATGTATTAACGTTGTGTATGTAAAGTAGTTTAAAATGCGTGTGGTGAAATCGTTATTATTGGAGAAAATACACAAGCCTTTATCACAATCAGCAAATCACTTTTGTGGTTTCTTTACTTAGCCTCAGCTTAATGGTCTTTCTCAATGCCGAGAGACGAATATTATCATTATTTTACTCTTTGTGAAATTCTCACTGCAGTAGTATCAGGTGGTTTTCATTAAAGTCCTTGTGACAGCAAGTCTCTTCAGGACTTTTCTCAGCATTCTAGCAACTCTCTCTCTTTCTCTCACTCTCTCTCTCTCTCTCTCTCTCTCTCTCTCTCTCTCTCTCTCTCTCTTGTGCTGTGTTCCGGACAGTTTCAGTGCTTTTTCAAAGATTTCTAGTTCTGTCGAAAAAGCAGAAAAAATTGAGTATTTCAGTACTGTTCCGAGGACTCCAGCAATCATTGTTACCACTATCATCTTCATGTTCCTTACCTTTTTCAGGTCTCTCGTAAGGTGTTGGTACTTATTTAGTTTTCAAGTTTTCTTTATTTTCACCCTGTGACCTACTGGAACGAAGAAGATTGTGAGTTGATTAGTTCTTTTTTTTTGTTAATTAATATTTGATTTTGTTTTCTAACCTGATACTGGCTGATCCGTTTGTATGTCAATTTCTACGACAGATTTTACTTTGTTTGTATGTTCAAACTTCAGCCTCTTGGACAATTCCTTGTGGAATAACTTTCACATTCAATCATTCCTACACTTGTCTCACTTTTATGCAAGTTTACTTATCATGTGATTAACTGTTTCATCTCTCTTACAATATATATATTGCCCAATCAGCTGGGGCTGTAAAATCCACCGACTGCACCTCTGCAGAGGGGTAAGACCCCCCCAGTGAGTGCCCTGCGTATGACACTAAATAGTCTGATGGTGAGGTTCTTGTGATGCTGGAGCTTTGGGGAATGCAGAGCACCCCTTGATTGCCATTGCTCTCAGGTCCACTTTTGTCTGGAATGGTGGCAGCTGATAGGGCCCTATCTATGGGTTAAATAGAACTAACTTATGCTAAACTGAATTGTTTGAAAGGAACTGTTTTTGACATGGAAACTGTACTTACACTAAACTGAATTGTTTAATATAAAACTGTTTTGACATTTAACTGTGCGTAAACAAAATTTGTACTTATACTAAATTGAATTAGCTGAATTAGAACTGTTTGAATAAATAGAAATGGTGGAAATAGAAATGTTTTTGACAATCAAACTGTGTACTCATGTTAAACTCACTTATTTGAAATAGAACTGATTATTTGTATAAAAATGGATTTGGTGTTGAATAACCTATAAAGGTTGACATGCCATAAAATCCAGCCAACCAACCAACCAACAATCTATTACTATATAGCCTACCACGTTACTTTATACACTTGCTATTTTGTTAGATTGTCTCTTGAAGTATTCATACAGTTGTTTTTATTCACTTTTTTGTTTTCTAAATTTTATGATTGTTGTTTTTCTGTTTGTATTTATTTTTGTTGTAATTGCAGCTCTAATTAATCTCTCTTCCTCGAATCCTTGTAATTATTTCTTATGTCGTTTAACCATTCAGTTTTTTTGTTGTATTGTTTCTTTTTCTATATTTTACACCACCAAGGAGTGTCCTGGTAGCCCAATTGGCTGGGGCTGTAGAATACACCGACTGCATCTCTGCAGAGGTATTAGACCCCCACCCAAACGAGTGTTCTGATTATGACACTAAACCATCTGATGGTCAGGCTCTAGCCTTGGAGATTTGGCGAATATGGAGTACCCCTTCATTGCCATTGCCCCCAGGTCCGCTCTGACCCGGTGTGATAGCACCTGATAGGATACTCTCTATGGATAAAAAAAGAACAAACTATGCGTGAAAACAAGTGATATGTTAAATTGTGACTGTTATATGTGACTGTTATATAGCAATACTTGCCCAGTCGGCTGGGGCTGTAGAATACACCGACTGCTTCTCTGCAGAGGGGTAAGAACCCCCAAACGAGTGTCCTGGATATGACACTAAACAATCTGATGGTGAGGTTCCAGAAGTGCTTGAGCTTTGGGGAATGTGGAGTACCCTTTTATTGCCATCGCTCCCAGGTCCACTCTGGTCCAGAGTGGTAGCACCTGATAAGGGTCCTATCTATGGGTTAAACAGAACAAAACCATGCTTCTTTCACTATACTGATTTTGCATTTAAACTGCGTATTTATGCTAAACTGAATTGTTTAAAATAGAACTGTTTTGACATTGGAACTGCGTACTAGAGCTGAACTGAATTGCTCGAAATAGAACTGTTTTTGACATCTAAACTGTGTATTTATGCTGAACTAAATTATCTGAAAAAAAAGTCTGACATTTAAATCTGTGTATTGCCCTGTCAGCTGGGGCTGTAGAATACACTGACTGCACCTCTGCAGAGGGGTAGGACCCCCCACCTAACGAGTTTCCTGGATATAACACTAAACAATCTGATTGTGAGGTTCCAGCAGTGCTGGAGCTTTGGGGAATGCAGAGTACCCCTTCATTGCCATTGCTCCCTGGTCCACTCTGGCCCGGAGTGGTAGCACCTGATAGGGCCCTATCTATGGGTTAAATAGAACTTACAGCATACTTATGCTAAAATGAATTGAGTAAACTGAATAGCTTGAAATAGAAACGCTTTTGACTATTAAACCGTACTTACACTTAAACTGCGTGCTTAGGCTTAACTGAATTATTTCAAATAGAACTGCTTTTCGACATTAAAACTGTATTTACACTTAACTGAATTATTACATATAACTGCTTGAATAGTTTGAAATGGAAATGTTTTTGACAATTAAACAGTGTACTTATGCTAAACTGAACTGTTTTCAATAGAACAGATTATCTACCTAAAAATGGATTTGTCGTTAAATAACCTACAAAGGTTGATATGCCATAAAACCAAACAAACCAACCAACCAACTGAATTATTACATATAACTGCTTGAATAGTTTGAAATGGAAATGTTTTTGACAATTAAACTGTGTACTTATGCTAAACTGAACTGTTTTTCAATAGAACAGATAATTTACATAAAAATGGATTTGGCGTTAAATAACCTACAAAGGTTGATATGCCATAAAACCAAACAAACCAAACCAATTGAAACCATTTAACTGTGAGCAAAAAGAGCTAAAGCTTGTTTAAGAATGTTATCAATAAAATGTGTTTACAAATCATATACATATTTAACATATATGAATAAACAGGATTTTGTATTAAATAACCTACAATGGATGATATGCCATAAAACCAAACCAAACTAAATCATATATATTTAATATATATGTATAAAGGGGATTTGGCATTAAATAAATTGTAATGGTTGATATGACATAAAACCCAACCCAACCAAATCCTATATATCTAATATATATGTATAAAGAGGATTTGGCATTAAATGACCAACAATGGTTGATATGCCATAAAACCAAACCAAACCAAATCCTATATATTTAATATATATGTATAAAGAGGATTTGGTATTAAATAAACTACAATGGTTGATATACCATAAAACCAAATCAAACCAAATCATATATATTTAATATAAATGGATAAAGAGGATTTGACATTAAATAACCCACAATGGTTGATATGTGATAAAACCAAACCAAGCCAAATCCTATACATTTAATATATATGTATAAAGAGGATTTGGCATTTAATAACCTATAATGGTTGATAGGGCATCAAACCCAACCAAATATGTTTTACACCAGAAATGTTTTGTTTCATTTGATTCCGGGTACTCATTTTCTTCAAGCTTTCTTCATTGACTTGGTAGGAATTTTTTCGTTATTTCAGGATGTCGTTTGTTTTTTGTTTTTGCATTGTTGAATCCTCTTCTGAGTCTCCTTCCTGAGCCAATATCTTTTGATTTATTTCTAGTTTAATTTTCTATCTTTTCTGATGCTGTGTCCTAGTGTGTTTTTCTATCCTTATTACGTTTACATTTCTCGTAGTTTTTTTGTTTGTTCCTCCAGTCTCATTTCCCATCCTGTTTTTTTTTCTAATTTTATTTATGTAATATAGTTATTTCCCGACCGTAAAAGCGTCTCGTTAAAGGTCGTAGAGTAGACAGGAAGGAATTGTCATAAATGACGGAATTATTTACGTGTGGATCAGAAAGAAAGAAAGAAAGAATGGAAGAAGAATGGAAAAAGAAAGCTGGAGAAATAGAAAACGAAGAGAGAATAAGTTAGAAGGAAAGAAAAAACTGGAAAGAGAGGAAGAACGTGAAAAATGATACGAGAAAGAACAAGAAGAGGTGCAGATGAGGTGGGTGAAGGGTCTCATCCCTCAGTAAGGGATACAGTCAGCGTATTCCGAGCCTGATAGAGTTGAATTTTAAAAACCAGGATTTTATTTATTCGAGGAACGCTATGCAATTAAAACGGATATTCTTAGTTATTATTCATCAATGAACTCTATGGCACAGAAATTCTGTGACTAAAACTATGAATAAATATATGCCCCAAAACAAGCACACCTCTAACATATATATATATATATATATATATATATATATATATAATTGAGGGGTCGTTCATTACTTGATTATATATATAATCAAGTTATGAACGACGCCTAAATTTTAGCGACGAAATTGTGTTTTTATGATGAATTGCGTGTCATGGACTTTTGTCTATTATAGCCTACGAAAATATTTTCAACATCCAACGACGTACAGAAAAAATGTACAAAGATTTATCTATACTTTCAAAACTACAGAAAAACAATAAAAATCAATGTATTACCTCACGGTAATGCATTGATTCTTATTGTTTCTCTGTAGTCTAGACTTTGATGTAGCCAACCGTGTCCGTTTGGATATTCCAAACGTACTAAACTTCTACCATGAATGATAAAATAATTTTAATGTGTAATTGATTAGATTAGCTTAGCAGGCATTATTTACCTTTTTTGTTTACAAAATCACACGGCATCGTCTCCAAAGTTCTCAACAAACAAGGTTTTTAAATAAGACCATGAAGTTTTTACGTAACTTTGTTTACTATTTGTATTATTTGTATATATCATATGCCCAGGTTTTATAAGTAGTAAACGACGTTAAGTTAAAACTTTAGTATCTTAACTAATAACCTTTGTTCTGGTATAGGCTTTGCGGAGACATTTTGGATCAAAGTTACAGTAAAGTTGAGCTTAGAAATATAGTTTCAAGGTTTCAAAAACATATCTCGTGTTATGAACGATCCCTTGAGTTTGAGGTGAAAAATTAATCTAAAAAAGACGTTCATTACACGAGTATATATGGTAATTTTTATTAAAGAAAATTGTTAGGAGCGATAGAATACATCTTTTTAAAAGATTTAGGGGAGTCTTACAAAATTACTGGCAACTAATTGTAATCTTATGGGGTCAGGCAGAGATCTGAGCAAGCTGTGTTACCGTTTTTATGTCTGACTCCATTCTGAGGTTATTCTATTTTACCCCACGTGGTCTTGTTTTCTTGAACAAGAAGGCCCCAAAAGAAGACAGCAACAGATAAGAGACGAAGACTTTCTTTTTAATTATTTTTCCTTTATTTCCTAGGTTCAACAACCATTCAATGAGTGAAGGAATTTTCCCTGAATACAATTGAAATGGTTGAATCCCCCAGTCAAGATGTTTAAAAATTCGTTAATCGTTTCTTGGTATATTTGCGTTCTCATTTGGTGTTCTAAAAGTTTAACAACGTGTTAGTTGATTTTGGGAGTTTGTCCAAGTCCAGCGTTTTAGTTCGTAGTTTGATAGGTCCATTTCGTAGCTTTTATATTTTGGCATACTGTTAACTGAGACGGGTGCTATTAGTGAAAGGACTAGCCAACGCATCGTCCAAAAACAAACGCATGTCATCCCCCACTAGTTAGCTAGGTGTTGTCACTTTGCCGGTCACTGCTGAAAAGAGAATGAGCTTCTGCCTTTTGGTCGGGAGGTCCCTTTTTCTTTACGCATGCGTCGTCCCTTTTTCCTGTTAGAGGCCTCTGGGAGTTTCTGCATACTTTAATAATTTTCTTTTTTAATTCAATTTAATTAAAAAAAAAATTCTTGAGAAATTATAATGAATAGTGTGAGCTTTAACACCGAAACTTTTATTATCAGGTAGCCGATTCTCCGTGGTGTAGTGGCTAACCTACTGGACTGACATCATAGTGAGCGAGTTCGAACTCAAGTCACGCATTTATGTTTACTTTTTAGCACTCTAAAAGCTAGGGGTTAAATATCAACACTTCTGTCCTTCCTCAAGGTTAGCTTTAGCATTAAATAACCCATAAAGTTTGACATGCCATTAAAACAAAGAAACCAATCTAAAAAAAAAAACTTAACCGGATGGAAAATATTTACGTTCGTTTTAGTTTAGGTTACAGCTTATTTTGATTTAAAGGTTTTTGTTTGTTTTTTTTCTATCTTTTTTTACTTTGTTTTATTTTTTAAATCTTTTATTTATTTTCAATTTTAGGCGTGCGTTTGTTTTTTCATGCGCTGGTGTAGAGGATTTTATTGGTGGACGATGTCTTTTCGATGTCGTGTGCACTGTTGCTTGTTATGTACCCGATGAAACCAGCTGCCTTTAGTGCTATCGAAAGTATTGTGTTACTATCCACCCGAACACTTTTAGCAGACACCTTAATCTTCAGCCCGTGACCAATGCACTTTTAACTGTCCTTATAGCCGTTAGAGTGCATATCTCTGCTGCTATTTCAAATTGCTTAACATCTATGATTCAACTAGTTTAAAAAACATTGCTGGCTGAAGCTAGAATACACTGAATGTATAAGACCTGTCCCCCAATAAAGGGGTATCCTGGGCATGATACTAAACTGAATCTGATGGTGAAGCTTCAGCACTGGAGCTCTGGGGAGTCTGGAGAACCCCTTCGTTGCCATTACTGCCAGGTTCACTCTGACCCGGAGTGGTTGTACCTGTTAGAGACACATGTATGGATCAAATAGATCCATTTGCAAATTACTTAATCATAATCAAAGCCTTGTTGATCGTGGGGACAATATATCGATAGAAAACCAGAAAGATCTGAAAAATGAATAAGATAAAATAAAAATAAAAATAAAAATAAAGACAAAAATAATGCGGGAGCAAATTCAAAAATATTCTTATTTGTAATTTTTGCGAAAAAAAAAGCAAGAAAAAAAAATTAACTAAAAGTACAATAAAACCCAAATTAACATTATTTATTACGATGGTATTAAGAAATTACTTAAATATCAAAAATTACATAAAAAGTAAGTAAAAGTTGGTGACCATAGTCAATAACTACTACACTAAGGTGTTGGGGAGGGTGCTACTCCGTTCAAAAGTAATATATATTAATAGACCAGAATTGACATTAAATAACCCACAACGATTGATAATCAGTAAAACCAATCCAAATCATACCAGGCTATCGACCTTAGAGAAATTTGATCTCTCTGATGAAAAAAAAAAAGAAAAGAATTCTTCCTAGCTGTAGTCATACTACTGTACAGTGGCCATTCAGTAGCTAAAGGAGGGTGATACTCCTCTCCCTGGATTGCTCCACTTCATAACTTATATTGTTGAGTGTTAAGCAAGGAGGAATCAAGTACCATTTTAAAAGTCTTTGGTATGACGTGACCTGGGATTGAACCCAGGCCTCCGGGACTATTGGCAAATACTCTACCCACTAGGCCATGAGCCGGCTTAAAAATTACATAAATATTACAAAATATCACTAAGATATTTAAATTAAAATTATTTGAAAATTACTTCAAAATTACGTAAATATTAAAACTTATTTAAGTATTAAAAATTACATAAATATCAAAATTTATGTTAGAATTACTAAAATATTAAAAATTTAAAAATTAAAAAAATTACATATATATTAAAAATACTCAAAAATTAAAGATTACTTAAATATTAAAAATCATTAAATATCAAGAAATATTTAAACATTACTTATATATTATACATGAATATGAGAATCTACTAAAATATTAAAAAATTATCTAATATTAAATATTACTTAAATATTCTTCAGATGTTACTTAAATATTAGATTACTTAAATATTACTTAAAAATTAAGTTAATTGAAAATTACTTAAATATTTCTGAATTATTAAATTATTTAAGTATAAAAGATAATTTATCTAAATATCAAAAATTGGGATAATTTTTTTTCGGTGCAGATGACAGTAAAATCAGAAACTTTATTCAATGAAAAGTACCTATAGAAATTCCCCGGTATAGAAGCATATTAATTGCCCAATTTTTAAACATAACTGATATGCTGACGTAAATTTGTAACTTTCAATTTCTTTTATCCAAAAATTAGTGAATTAACACAACATAATTGGTTTGGTTTGGTTTTGGTTTAATGGCATATCAACTTTCATAGGTTATTTAATGCCAAAGCCATCCTTGTAGAATGATAGTAGTGATATTATTTAGTCCACAGCAAGGGAGAGAAGGAGGTTCACAAGTTTACCTAAGGTATTAGTCTGAAAGTGGACGTAATAGGGTAACTGAACTTATAACTAATAAGATAAATATGATGAAGCACTTCAATAGCCTCCCACGTCTAAAAAGTAATTAGATTAAATTAACAGACCATTTAAAAGTAAAAACTGAAAGCGATACCGCTATCAAACCAATTAAAGATGGTTCTAAACTTTTCACACTATGCGGTGATATTTTGGCGATTAAATGTTTCTATTTTTTTAATATTGAATATGGTCCCATATTCAATTATTCAATTGTCTGTTGATTGCCATATAACGTGAAACTCTGAGAAGTAATTTTAATAATTCAAGTTTTATATATATATATATATATATATATATATATATATTGGTCATTGAGTTCTTGGCCTGCTTGGAATTTCTCTCAGGTACTGATGATCAGCAAAGTGATCTTGAATATAATGGGTACAATCCAGATTGGCCTTCCCGTAATTCAATTTAAATTCTTCAATTAGAAGATTAGATTGCTCACACCAAAGTGCCATGTGAATGCAGGCTGTTGAAATGTCTACCACACTCATACATTATAGCCAGATTCGGTTCCAGGCCATTAATCGTTAAGTCTGCTATATAGGTAATATATTCTCCCTCCTTACTACAGTCATCATGAGGGTATAACTGAACAATTTGTATAATAAAGTAATTAGTTCGAGAAAAGTCACAACTAATTAAAAAAAAAGTAGCCACTTTTCATTCTTAACGATAAATTGTGATAAGATAATAACCACTAGAATTTGTTTGTGTTAACAGAGATTAAATTTTGCTAATAGTGATTAAATTAATCCATCGCTTGATCTTGAGCAGAGCTTTTCAATACTGCTAATCAGTTAATTTAAGTTAGGATAGCGTAGATACAGAGACAACGAGGCTTGGTGGTTGTCAGTTTCTCTCCGATGCGATCATCAGTCTAAGTCTTCTTCTGTGTCTACGCTATCTTTAAGTTAGATACTATATATGCTCATTCACCGATATGAAGCGCTCTTTTCTCTGTCTTTGTCTGTCTGTCTGTCTCTCAATATATATATATATATATATATATATATATATATTTAAAAACAAATTTTTAAGGAAAGAGTATAAAAGTGATCGACGCTAATCTTACGAAGCAGGTTTAAAAGCTAAAATTTAAATTTACGAGCTCCGGCAACTCGTTCCGTAACACAGCATTTCACGTAATGGTTTGACTTTCGTATTATCAAGAAAAATTGATCAAGTGACACAATACGAGCACACGTGATAGAAAAATCATTTTCGCTCCATCAACCACACACATACGCACACGCACGCGCGAGGTGTAATGGTTATTGTCATTGGAAATGGACACGGCAGCACGTGTTCAAATCCTGGGCCAGGCTAATTGCATTTCACATTGCGCTAATACCCTTGGGAAAGGTATGAATCCAATTACTCTCCCTCTAGCTATGGGTAAATAGTAGGACAGACTAGGTTCTTCAGCCTTGGCGAGGCAACTAGTCTAGGAGAAGGAAAACTCTGAATTGAAACCTGTTAAACTCCGCTTAAAAAATTGACCTTGTGTCATATCCTGCCCGAGCGGAGGGGTTGGCAAATATGTATATATATATATATATATATATATATACGTGTGTGTGTGTGTGTATGTGTGTGTGTATGTATGTATGTGTATGTGTGTTTACTCAATTCCTCTTGCATAGGCAGGATGATGAGCAAAGTCAATTTTTCAACGGAGTAGTGTTGATTTAAATTCAGTTTTCCTTCTCCAATACCAGAGTATGGCCCACATTCCTGAGAGGAAAACAGATGATTGATGCCTTACTCAAGTGCATTAGCACGAGAGGAAACACAAACAACACTGGAATGTGACACGTGGTTGGTTTAACGTGGGGAACCTGTAAGAGGGAAGCCTCTTGATGTGCGGTACCAAAAATTGCCCAGTTTCGTCGGCGTTTTTCTTTTGGTGCGCTTCAGATACATGTTTATGAACTCAGCCCTTAGTCTTTTAGATGAGAGAGCAAGTACTGCCTAGGTGGAAGACCCTCTGGATCTGAGGTGATTTATTATTTAAACTACCCAGATCGAATTCCAAGTATATATATATATATATATATATATATGTGAGTGTGAGTGTGTGTGTGTGTGTGTGTGTATGTGTGCTTGTCTGTGTATAAATGAATCAAGAGATATTGTATCAGTGTATGAGTTGAATAAATGATTACCTTAATATACTTATAAAAACAGATGTAATTACGATATATTTCTGTATGGGCAGATGAGTATATATACGTTTGCACACACCCATCTATACATAGAGATACAATATTTCTTCTTTTTGCTTACTTTGACATAAATCTACAAATATTTGATTGCCAAAAAGAATCACTTTACTATGAACGGGTTGATAAACCTGGTCACAACGGTCCTTTTGTATTTGTGTCAATGTATGCTCATTCAAGTCGCCTTTTATCCAACTGTCTACCAAGTTCCGTTTTTACTTCTAACCTTCTTTCTTCTGTGTTGATTTTCTATTTTAATCTCTTATACGTGTCGCCGAAACTTCTTAGTTTTTTTTTTCTAGGTTTCTGCCCGAAGATTTGCTCCACTGGAATTAGTGGCTGGCGTTAATGTCTTGATAGAAATTAATATTTTAAGCACTGATTTTCAACCCTCTATCCACACGCATGATTTCGTGCAATATAATATTACGACTGCTACTTGAATCAGAGTTACAGTTTTCCAGTCTTATCGTACCATAAACACTCAGTACTTAGGTTTAAGTTTACATTCTTCATCTTCTCGGTAATAACTAAGCAGGTAATTAAGTTGGACTTAAGAGTGTCCCGAGAGGAGGAAGCTCATGAGGGGAAGCTCTGAAAATACCAGAAATTGGTGGAACCGTAAAATGTGTGGGATGTGACACCACGATCAATTTTCAAGAGGATATTTTTGCGAGATTAAAATAATTTTTGCTATAAACAATGCATAGTACATATCTATAAAAATATTTTGTTTTATTCAAAAAGATTCCCCTTATTTATTGTCTCTCGAATGCATGGCGGTGTCTGTGACTTAGGATCACAGAGACTTCGATATAATACAATATAGTCATCCAGAGACACACTGTTGTGTTGTACAACAACTCTTCAGTGTGGCTAGACGCTTCAATCTTTGATCGAAACCCTTCTAACTTTACGCTAGACAAGGTATCTAACCACTTAGCCATTTCGGTGATACATGTCAGCTCAGGATTTATAAAGCATATGAATTAGCTTTCGTTTGTTTACATTTTGCGTTATCGGATACCAGAGTGCTCAATTCGTTTGAAGAGCTTTGTATTACGCGGGTGGCAGCTGTTCATTCCTTCGCTACTGCTTAACTCCCAGGAGGGGAGCGCATATATATATATATATATATATATATATATATATATATATGTAAAAGCCCTATCATTGATATTGAGCACTATCTATTAATACTGCAATGTTTGGTCCTACATCAACTCACCAAGTGGGCTATTAAGAACCATCAACCTCTTATATATATATATATATATATATTGATCGTTTAACTCTTTACCCATTCTCTCTTTTGCTTCTATCACTTTACCCATTCTCTCTTTTGCTTCTATCAATGTCGAGTAATGCTTTTTAATAGCAAAACAATGAAATTTCTTATTTCCGTGTCAGACTAGTTTGTTCCTTTTCTTTGATAACTCTTTATATACGGGTACATACTGCATTGTCCATAAATAAGTACACCTTTAAAAATTGAAAAGATCTTTGCGTAATATTACAAAATCAAAACAAATATTATTAGGTTCTATTGATGCCAAATCTCAGTCGTTTTGAAACCCAAAATATGAATGTATTTAATCGACCCCTATTCCACGGAGAGGATGTGACTCAAATTTAGTTTTTCAGAGACATACAGTTGGTTGGAATTCAGAGTTCTCTTCCTAGCTCAGTTGCCTTGGGCGCCTTGAGTGGTGTAATGGTTTGCAAGCTAGACTAGCCAACCTTCTCGAGTGAGTTCGAGTCTAATTGGCTACCCTCTTCATACAGCCTTGTGCCACATCTATTCAAAAAGCTTAGTAAATTCCATAGGGTCTTGTACCACATCTTAGCAAAAAAGAAAAAGCTTAGTAAATCACTCCTAGCCTAGTTGCCTAACGAAGAATAAAGAAACCCGGTCTATTTACCCATAGCTGGGAAGAGAAAAAATTGATTCATGCCTTTGCCAAGGGCATTAGCACAAAGTGAAATGCAAACATTTCTGTCCAGCATTTGAATTCGGGTCACCAATTCCATCACCAATGATAATAACTATTTGTAGAACAGTGTAGCAGCCAATATTGGTAGGTGGTCTAGTGGATAGAGTGTTCGCCAATGGTCCGGGAGACCTGGGTTCAATCCCTGGTCGCATCATACCAAAGACTTTTAAAATAGTACTTGATACCTCCTTGCGTAACACTCTGCAATAAAAGGTACATATCAAGGGAAAGGAGTATCACCATCCTCTACACCTCGGTGTAGTAGCTATTGAAACGGGAGCCTTCTGGTCGCCCTCGATTACGGTCGCCAACAACATCTTATGTGAGCCCATAAAATTGGACATTCGGGATTTGTAGGATGCTCTTTCTTTCTTTGCTGGACCTTGACTTTGGGTGTAAACAGGAGTAGGGAAAAATGAATTTGCGCATGAAAACTTTATAAAAAAACTTCTCTGTGGAATTGGATAATTTAGGTAAGCCGACGGATTGTCGCTGTTGGGAAGTGACCAATTCCAGCAGAGTAACATTGATAAATGGGGGTTTGATTCTGAAAGACCCAAAAATCTATAGGCATCAATGATAATTCATTCCACTGCATCTTTGAAACGAATCTAGAAATCTATGTACAGGGTGTGATGGGTAGATTGACGCTATTTTGAATTATTTATTCAGTGCATAGAATTTCTTTCTTTCAGCTTTAGCCTCTTGGGCAGTCGGCTAGCGTTAATTTGGCACTATCTGTTAGGAAAGCAGCACCATGACATGATTCAGTCCTTCAGAAACGGCATAACGTACGACATGGCATTCACGACTTAAACTACAATACAAAGATTTCAGTGTGAGTGGGTATCGATCTAATTACAAATTCATATTCATTTTGAAAACGAAACACCCAGTCCACATCTTGGTACTTGGGTGGTTACTAGTGATGGTGACGTTATGCCTCCATTCATTTTCCTATTAGGCCCCATACTCAACACGGAGGTCTACATCAAGTGCCTGGAGGTGAAGTACTTTCCTGGATCGAGAGGGTGACTTCTGTACTAGTCTACGGTACAGGACTCTGCGCTGTGCTACATAAACAGGAAACCCCAGTCTTGGTTGCGAGAAAAATTTTGAGACCACATTACTTCTAACGCCTGGCCTCCCCAGAATGTAATCCCCTTGTAGCGTGCGGTAGAACGAGAAAACTAGGCAACGATGATAGCAGAATTTTCCAATTTAAACAAGGTGATTACTTGAAAGTGCTTTTAAGTATGACTATGTAATGATAATGATTCAGTTTAACATTAATCATTTGTTTGTACACAGTTAAATGGTTTCAAGTATAGTAAATTATTAAACAGATCAATTTGATCCCTAGATGGGACCCTAACGGGTATCACTCCCTCGATTGGTTGTTTAGTTTTACGGCGTATCAACCCTTTTTGGGTCATTTAACGCCGAATCAAATTGTAAGCAATTCAGTTTAGTGTAAGTAGTTTTTGTTTATAAAAGGTTAAATGTCAAAGCAGTTCTATTTCAAGCAATTCAGTTTGGCAAAAGTTCACGGTTTAGTTCTATTTGACCCATAGACAGGACCCTATCAGGTGGTACCACTCCGAGCCAGAGTGGACCTGGGAGCAATGGCAATGAAGGGGTACTCCGCATTCTCCAAAGCTCCAGCATTACTGGAACCTCACCATCAGATCTTTTAATGTCATATGCAGGATATTTGTTGGGTGGTCTTACAGAGAAGCAGTCGGTGCATTCTACAGCCCCAGCCGACCTGGCAATACTCCCTCGGGTCTGAGAGAACCTGAGAGAACCTGAGAGTAATGGCGATGAAGGGTTTTTTTTAAGTCCTCGTATTGGTACTTCCGAAAATTTGAACATTTTGATAACCCCCAGGTTACTATCTAAAACGTAAGTAGAGGCTTTTCTGCATTGAATGATTTTACCTGGGATTGTGCTATTTCTTCATAAAATGACAACCTCTGAAAGTAATTCACATACCTCGGTAGTAATATCTGATCTGCTGAAAGCGATGTCATCACATGCATGAATAAAGTATCGGCTGACCCCTTAATAATCATGTGAAAATGTGATCGTTGACAAAATCAAACATGAATTCTTCCAAGCTATAGCCGTGTTAGTATGACTGTATAGCTGCACCCTGACGAAAAAGCTCGATCGGAACCAGACAAGGATGCTGCATACTGTTTAGAACGAATCCTAGTAACAACACTCCACAAAATAACAACATACCTCCCATCTTACAAACCATCCTGGTGAGACAAAGTAGACATGCTGGTTACTGCTAGAGATGTAAAGATGAATACATACATGAAGTTCTACTTTAGGCTTCTAAACATAGACACACCAATGTTGGCATCACTATGCGGACACTGGATCCTGTTAAGAGGATTTGCCAAGAGTGATCGGGACGGATATTGAGCCACATCAACAAAGACTAGATTTGGAAGAAAGTTCAAATTCGTTGGTCATATCATACAAACAGCATACTCTCAAAGCATTATCCGAATCATCATCATCATCACGAATATAACTGGGCTGGTGATCATGTGGGAAGAAACAGTCACCTGTGAAGTACATCTGGAAAAAACTAAGGAACTGGTAGAATAGTGGCGCGACTTTGGTTGGCGGGCCATATGTGAGTCAATTGTTGGGGTTTGTTGCCCACACACTTCAGGGCCTTGACTAGACTTGGAGCTGCTAAAGAGGGTTGACATAAGATTTCCCATTGAGTCATTGCAAAATGCCACGAGGTGGGTTTAGATGAGAGGTTACACTTTTCGGCGTGTATACTACTTTTAAAATGACCCGGTCGAAATGATCTACCTGTATTAAATATGGTAGATGTATTTGTTTTATATATGTTCTAGTTATATTTCATATATTATAATGGAGATTAAGTGTCTGTTTGTAACCGAAACTACGTCACCATCGTCACCACAGTTCCCTTATTTATTTACGTTATATTCTCAATTATTATTAAACAATCATTATTCAATCTAAATTAGCATTTTATTTATCAACAATGTTTTCATTAAAGTCTTGTTTTCAATTTGCCTTACAACAACCCATCTTATTAATGGGATTTAACCTACTTCCCGCTTAGCCCATACATAACCTAAGGTCATTTTATCGAGGTCGTCACAAAAATGCTTGAACCCATCGGCATTACCCATTTTTGGGGCGCCCTAGGTACCAAGCCATTAAGGGTTCCGGCTATCTAAATCAATAACACCCACCTGACGCGAACACCTAGCAGAGCCCCAGAAAACCAGATGAGGGAGAAGCTCATATTTTTGATTGAATTTAACCGACTTCCCACAAAACTATTATATCGCTATATCGTAGGGAGCCATGCAAAAATCGAGAATCGTGCAAGGTGCATCAGGGGCCAACCTATGAACTCAGCCCACAAAGAAGGTATTTCCTGGGGACGGTCTCCTAGGAGCAGGTGATGTGAACGCCAGGCAGGCCCTCAGGAAACCAGAGGAAGGTCAAGATCACATTGTTCATGCGTTTAGAATCTAACAATGTGTGTGATAATACCACAAAGAATTACAGGTTTACATGGTGTGGATAATTTAAATATTGGTTTTAACAAAACCAAGTTTAAAGAATAATTGTTTGGTTTTAATTCTTTCTGATATTGTTTTATTCTCAAACGTGTTAAAAGTAATCTTATATATAGTATGCTACCGTTCGATCTTGACAAACTACGAACACACACACACACATATATATATATAAATATAATCTTATATTCTTCGACGGTGACGCTTGTATGGAGCAGTACAGCAATCGAAGAGAGTTCTTGCACACAAAGAAGCTGTCGAGAGTCGGAAAAGCAAGCGGGAACTGACTTCAGACGAAATTCTAGTGTTTATATAGTCTTAAAACTCCCACTCGATCCACAGGCAATACTTGTTTTTCATTGGTCACGGCTTATGCCCATGTAATCCTTGTTTTTCATTGGTCACAGCTTACACCCACGCATTACTTGTTTTTCATTGGTCACAGCTTACACCCACGCATTACTTGTTTTTCGGTAATCACTTTGTTGATTTTATCTACGGCCGGATGTATCTATCGACGACATCGACCGGTTCATCGCAGATAGTTTCGTCAGTCTTTCTAATTTGATATAATATTTTATTACATTAAAACTAAAGTACTTGCATCCGGCGGAAGGTGCAACTTTTTGCTAGTATATACAATATATATTCGCGTGCATTTCATCACTGCATAAACCCTTACTGCACAATAAAAATTGATACCTGTATAGTCAGTGCCTTATCCTGATCCCAAAGAGAGGATAGATGATGGGCTAACTTGTCAAAAAAGATTTTTCAAGGACGTATAATCAACCAGCACTAGCTTTGCGATCTATTGGTCAATCGCGATCGATATATTGGGTTCCCCTAGTTTAGATTAAGAGGATGAAACAATAGATTATAAGTGCACGGAAAGGATCAATCCCTGTTAGATCAACTGGGAATCTTAAGACCTGAAATCCCTAATTAAAGCAAAAAGATCACTGACGGTGTCTTTCAGTTCATCTGTCGTAATTAACACTATGCTGATTTTTCCTCCCATCAACGTAGAGCGAGATAAGAAAACCTTAAGAAATATCAAAAAATATTTATACAACAAGTGATATCACCGCAAGAATTTATTAAATCATCATCATCATCATCATGATGTCATGCTGCTAGCACAGATTTTCCTAACTTTCTCTCACCATTCGTCTCTATCATCCACTGCTTCCGGTAGGTCTTCTAGACTACATCTTGTGTTCGTACATAGCTATTGCAGATAAATTGTAGTTGGTTGGCCAAAACCTGCACGTCCGTGATATATATATATATATATATATATATATACAAGGGTCATTCAATAAAGAAAGTGAATTTAAAACCAAAATACATTTTTTTTTCGATTTTTTTCTGTGAAAGTAAAGTCTGCATTGCTTAGAATAGGTTAATCGCAAAAATTATCTTAATCTCGCAAAAATATTTGTTTTGAGGCTATTCAAGATTAAGGCAAATCAGACTGTTCTTGAACAGAGGTCTGTCATCAAATTTTTCGTGGTTGAGAAGTGCAAACAATTTGAAATTTACTGAAGAATGTGTGATGAGTGTGGAGAAGCATGTTTTCGTCAAAATATGTTTACGAATGGACTAAGCATGTGTTTGCCACAACGAGTCTGAGTCGAAAAGACAGTCCATGGAGTAAAAACACACTGACTCTCCGGTAAAGAAAATGTTCTTGGCGCAGTTGTCATGCTGATAATGCTCTGGCATATGAAAGAGATGGATTTCTGTGAACAGTGCTTCCTATTGCCAACCTCTTAGGCAAAGTTAACCTTATTGTAATGACATCGTATATATGATAAACTTTAATTTGAAAGAAACTCGGAGCTAATGCTTATTGATTTTAGCCCTATAGCTAATCACCCTGTTGGCAAGACTTAGAATACCTTGATTGTATCCTTTGCAGCGGGGTAAGACGCATTTAAAAAGTCTATTGGGTATGAAACTAAACTTCATTTATTGGCATTACTCCCATTCCAACTCTGACTTGGATTGTTATTAACAGTTAGGGTTCCATCTATGAGTCAAATAGATCTGTTTCAAAATTATTTGTATTAGATAGGAATAAGTAAGTAAAGTTGGCGACCATTGTCGAGGGTGACCCGAAGGTTCCCTTTTCGATAGCTACTACACCAAGGTGTAGGGAAGGGCGCTACTCCTTTCCCAGGATTTCTCCACTTTACCCATGATCCGTACCTTATAATGCTGAGTGCTAAGCAAGGAGGCATCAAGTACTATTTCTAAAGTCTTTGGTATGACTCGACCTAGGATTGAACCTAGGTCTCCCGGGCCATTGGCGAA